>JBBMKB010080742.1:0-12520 GCA_037833945.1 Alaria marginata
CCGACCCGTGAGGTTTGACCCGACCCGTGAACAGCCCTGCAATTTTTGGGCATAACTCATGACTGGTCCACGTAAGATCAATCCGGCTCGAACATTCCAAAACTCCCCCAGCACAAAGGTACACACGTTCCTCACACGTTGCGTCAGGGTTTCAAAACGCCAATACACCGTTAATATATCGCCAGGCGCAGATAACTACTGGCGTCCCCAGTGGATCAGTTGGTAACCTCGTAAACCTTCTGACCGCTATGTTGCGGGTTCGAATCTCTCCGGAGTGAAATAATCGCAACTAGCGTCGAAAGCGATACTGTATTCGTGGGTAAACAAACTTCGACTTAAAATGTTGACAAGGGAAAGGGACAGCTGAACCCCTCTCGTGATACGAATTAAGGCAAGCACCGGACGAGGAAAGGGTGCGTCAAAACATCTGGCGCAAGTAATAAAAGGGACGAAAACACACACAAAAATACATATATATACATTTTTTCTACACTCTTTTTTAATCTTTTTAATAAAAAAAATGAAAATCTGGGTCCAGTTTATATTGAAAATGTGGTTTCCACTCAAACATTCTGATGACAGATTTGGAGAGATCGTGGCATTTGGGGCCGGACGTTTTTTGCATTTTAAATACTGACAACATGGCGGAGATACGGACAAACGTATGGATCTTGAAGGTCATTATCATCCAATTTATACGGATAATTTGTGTGTACGATTAAAAAAAAACACGTTGAACGCTTTATCGCACCCATACGCGCAGGATTGTGTTTGGATTTGGTCATGAAAACGAAATTTCGAGAAATATTAATTATTAAACCGAAATTTGCCAGTCTGCGGGGTTTTTCTTGATGGATTGTACTCTAACTACTTGAATCTTGTGTTGATTAACATGTTCGGTTACGCCCAGCCTTCATTTCCCTTGTCTCCACGGTCACCAATATGGTTGTATCATCTAAAACAATAATTTATTTCGATAGTTTTGAGTACAAACGCTATTGGAAAAATTGTCGTGGATTGACCATACGTTCGGTGGTTCGCCAAACGACGATAACCCGCATTAATCCTGCTTAAGTCCACACCATCAACACATCACGAAGCTGCGAAGTTGAGAAGCAACGAAAAATATTAACATAAGTGGAACAAATTTATCAGGATCGTCGTACTCGTAGTTGTCCGATCGTTTTTGTCCCGCTTGTTATGCTGTTTTAATCAAGAAACTGGTCATGTGTGTCAAAAGGTTATACCGTGGCTTGTCGGCCTCTATGTTGTCACTATTGCGGCATATCGTTCTGAAACCATGATTAATGGTGCAAGCAACGCGTCGCGATCAGGAACGCGCTCGTGCTAGCCGCCACCGCCCAGGGGCAAAAAAAGGGTGGGGATTTAGATCGAGGCTGGGGCTACCGCAGGCGATTCTATGATGACTATAATGTTATCACAATATTATTTCAGTTACCTGAAACATAGCCTGTGGTAAAAAGTAGGCTAACGAAGCATGCCGATGGCATAAAACAAGATGTATTACACAACAATATACTGCTCCCCTCTGACCGGTCGCGCGGACATTTAGGGGGTTAGTTTGTTGACTTTCGCGGGCTAGAGAGCACTCCTGGTGGGATCTAGATACGGGCGTAGATGCAACATAACGCATATTTTGCGCCCTGAGCGCACGCTTGTTTTGGCTTAAATTTAATCCAGCGGAAAGTAGTTCTTTTCAGTGACTGTCTGCGTCCATGGCGCATAGTAGGTTATGTTTATGCTTCTTTCTTATGTTTGTTTTGTTGTTGTTTTTTCGTCATGCTCGGTATGTAGACCATAATATCCCCTTTGTTCCGGGTGTATGATACATACAACCTGTTATTTGATCGACCACAACAATCACCGCAACTGTCCAAAGGACAATCATGAGAACTGTACACACCGGCGTGCATGTGAGGCTATACAAAACATGTGGCGATCATACGGACATACACGCACCGGACGCGCTTGGCACGGGGTCCGGCAGGAGTGGCACCATGATCCTCATTTGTGACTCGGCTGAGTCAGGGCAGGTGATGTCGATATCTTGTGAGACCTCGGTGACCAGGTCGTCCCAGAAAAGGGTGGTTTCGTTCCAAGGATTACCGCCAAACGTAGATCCCGTGAAGTACACGCTACCCCATCCGGAACACGCAGCTTTCTCCACCATGACCTTTACGAGGGAAGACTGAGGAAGGTGGGGGGGGGCGCCACAAACATCCGGGTAGCAATCCGAGCGGAATCGTGGTGAGGGATTTCGCTCACTGAGAGTGTTGATGCAATGACTCGCGTTTGGGCCGTGCAAATCCTCCAGGGTCGCGAATGGAACTCTAGCTGTAGATCTCATAGCAAGCTGACACTCGTCGAAGTACCGGCAATGACCAAACAATATGGCAATTCTTCCGAATGGATGCGGGTCGTTAAAAACGAGTGGCCAACATTCTGGGACAAACAGAAGGGGGCAGCAAACGATGAAAATCAGGCCAATATGCATTCCTATGCCAGGCGTCGACGAGGCTAAACAGCTGACAGTGGTCGGGCCAAACGAATGGTCACTGTCGGTCAAGTCAGCCATTACGCTATCGAGTAGAATCACGTTGTCAGCCAATGGTACGCTTGTATTTGGTATGTAAAATCGAATACGTCAGGTGTGTGTTCACCCGATTGACTGATTTATACTCAGCTTTAAATGTGTTGTTCACTGATACCAGAACCAAGCACCAAATCATACGATCTCGCCAGATGTTCTCACGTCAGTCTCCAGCTCTAGTGCCGTGTGGACCATGATCACGTTCTGCTCGGGGATAGTACTCGACAAGGTCCTGGGTACGCCCACGGTTTCCACGCTGCGGGAGCATGTAAGGAAGGAGGGCGGGGAAGGTGCAACAATCGGTTGATACGCAGGCGTTTCCCTTCAGTCAGGATTGGTTGCAAACGGCTCTTGCGCCACGACAGGCACGGCTAAACTCGGCACGGCAGGCACGCCGTGTGCAGGATATGAGTAGCGAAACACCACCTCGCGCTATCTACGTCACGACGGGATAACTTTGCTTCTTGCGATCATGCAACGCATACACATGATAATCTCTGATTGAAACGAACCAACATATCGCTCCAATCAGCAAAGTGGCTTTAAAAGCCGAAATCGACGGCCCGAAGAAATAAGTATATTCGCACAGTGCTCAGCAATTGATCCTTTGCGGTAGCATGTTCCTGGAGCTAGAGCTTTGGAGTTGACGTAACCCAGTTCTCTTTCTTGTTTCCTTATTGGTTTATGCAGAAATATTGGCGTTCTGTGCTGGCGCTGCGTCTTGGCAACAGTGGTATCAACACACAATGCGTGCTCGCGAGAAGAAGCATAGCAATCAACTGCAGCAGCCCGTCAAACTGCTTTACGTTTCGTTGGAGAATTACGGTGGATACCGTTCCTAGCACGCACGGAACTCGAGCCGAGAAAATAAGTTCTCGAAGCTCATCACCGTAGACGCACCTTCCCAATTGTAGGATTTGTTATCACCGTAGACGCACCTTCCCAATTGTAGGATTTGTTTATGAAAAGCGAAGGTTGCTGTACCAAACGCGCACTGAACACTCACTCGGAGTAGTAGGTCTCGAAGCTCATCACCGCAGCCGGGCCTTCCCAGTCGAAGTAAACAGGGTCAGCTCCTGTGCCAGGGTTGAATGTGACGGTTTTCCCCTGGAAATATCTCAGCGAGAGCCATCGCGTTGAGATCACGGTAGAAGGGAGGGGGTGGTTGACGTTACTCTGTTCCCGCTGTAACTAATGTATTACAGTAGATCGGCTGCTGGTCGACGCTTACAAAGCGAGAGGGAAGCGGAATTGTCCTGATATACCACGCGAGGAGCTAATGCCCAACACAGATCGCTCACGGTCGCATTGTTTAACGGCGTAACCTGGGAACTAAAACATAACGATAACCCTGGCCGATCGGTCTTTCATCGGCCAAATTGAATATGCAGTATAGAGCTAAACGGTCTATCTGCGGAGTCATCCCACGGTAGGGGTGCAGCAATAGGTTTCTGGGCTCCTGACATGAGCTCTATCTCTCACCTGAATAACGACTTCCAAGATTTTCGTTCGTGCAACCCGATCAACATTGATATCCGCTAGTCCTAAATCAAATACACTCGTCAAAATACTTCAGGAGCTCAACCAGTCAGGGAAGTTTGACCCCAAAAAGTGCAACCTCTACCGTGGGATGACTCTGCGCTCAACACGATACACACATAGCCGATGGCAGGACAATGCATCGACGTTTCTGTGCTTAGGGACAAGAAAGTTCTCCAACTGCTCGTTTCATTATCTTCGAACACTCACTCACCGCGTCTAGTGCGGCCTGGTTGTAATCGTAGTAGTGCAGCCCCATTTCGGTGAGGTCGCCGTTTTCCTCCGTGAGGGGAGCCGAGGATGCCTCATCGTAAAAAATGCCGGCACAAACTCCGGGGTAGAGCTAGGGCATATACAAAACAAAAGGACACGAAGAGGACGGTTCACCTCATCAGCAGGGGGGCAAGTCAAAGCGTTATCTGGTGGCCATACATTGGTTTGCTGCAATTTGTAGTTTGGCGAAGGGCAAGGAAGCATCAATGTTGGCATGGGACCGGTAACCACCTGGCAGTAACCTGAGATCATCGTGAGGACAACATTATGCCGCAAGCAATTGACACATGCATGTTGCACCATGCCTGCCTTCATGTCAGCGTCAGCACGCGATCGACGCGGGTGTACCTTGATACCTGGTAAATATATCCTATAGGTTTCGATACCGAAGCCTTTGCAAATCTACGATGCGCTGCAAGCCCGGTTGTGGAACCGAACAGGGCAATCACCACGAGAACGTGGGCAGTCTTTGGTCTACTCACATGGATATAGGCAAAGCTTGCAGCTGTATCCGACTGGTTGAAGAGTTGGCTGGAGGTTGTGGAGCCCAAACAAACGTAGGTAAACAATCAGCAACACAGAACTCGAGAGCAGCAAGCACGGCGCTACCTTCTCTGTCGCTGAACTGCACAGGAAAGACCCAGCGTCACAAACCATATATGCACGACACGCGTGGAAATACGTATCTGCTATGCTGGAAATAATCTCACCTCATCGTATACTGCAATCTCAGCAATAACGTCATCCGCCGGCCTGGCAGTTTGGTCGCCGAAACCGGTAGCAATGTAGCAGATTATCTGCCGTCGAAATAAATGTAGAGCGGTGGCTTAAGCGGCAGATCAGAGGTTGAATGAATATCGTTTCGTTTTTCCAGCCACCAATTCAAGTGTCCGCATCTGTTATAGATGGATGATTCCGAACTGTACGTGCCTTTTACAACATCGATTACTACTGTGCAACTATAGTCTTAAGCAATACTCATATTGTACATGGCAGGTCAGAAGGCACACGAAGCCGGACGAAAATAGATGACGTCTCTCCGATCTGCAGATGGCATATATAGCGTCACAAATAGCGCAAAACGGCGACCAATCTTTACCCTGGCCCCGCTTCTCCAGTTCCGCTTCAGTATACGCAACCTAGGCGGGCGTTGGGGTGGGGAGGGGTGTGTTGCAAGGCGGCCGACCTCAGCGCTACCTGGGGTGTATTTTACCCCTCCACCCACCCCTGATTAAATTGTACAGAATGCACACACACGGCGTACCAATCGTGGGGACCTGTAAAACCTACACCCTCCCTTCCCCTCCCTTCTATTCCCTCCGCCAGTCTCAGTACCGTGGGTTTTGTAGTGCCGTCGTCTATCGCATTATCGCCGATGTTCATCGTCTCTTCAAGGAATGTTTGGTATACCCCCGTGGTGATGTCGTCAGCATAAGGACCGCTCAGGGGGTTCATTACGCCCGTGATCGGATACCCTTGGCGTGCGGCGTCTCGAAGGTCGATCCACATTCCGGCTGGACAGACAATCAAGGAAACAACAGGAGCATAGTTAATTCATGTCGAGAGCACGAGGAAACACGGATGGACTGTGGTGGCCGGTGGGCGGGGTATGTGTTAGTGTTGGCACGTGATACCTTCCGTAATTTCGTTGCACGAAGCAACATACCGAACTGGTTTCCGTCGTACAACTCTGGAGCTCAAATATAAAAACAAATCTAACATATGTAGCCCCACTCTGTACTCGGGTTTCGGAACGTAAACGCGTGCTTGTTATATTATTCGAATGAAGTCGTTTACTACCATTTCCGGTGGCTTGGACCCGGCCCGGTGATGCGCATTACCCTGCGTTTTCGCTGTCGCCCGTGGTATCCCGCGCGCGCTCATGGTCACTTCCACGGGCGACTGCGATATCCTAACACTGAGTTCCCATGATGTCTCGTGGGAGGTACTGCGGACGTCCATCGACGCTTGCAGGCGCCGTCGGGCGCCCGCCATTAATGCCGCGCGAGGGTTTCCATCAAGGGGGATTTTCGTGTGACGTCCTATGTAGATTCCCAGGACATCTCCCATGCGACTCCTGACAGATGCCGGCAGTAATCGCAGTGAGCGCCTGCGATCGGAACATCTCAATAATATACTCTTAAGTACTTATGCACACGCAATAGTCCTCTGGTTAGGAAGCACTAGTTCAACGTGATAAGTTTTGATTTGAATGCTTTGACCGTATCCCTAACCCTAACCGTTGGTCGGCCGCGATAACTAGCATGGGATACCGTGGTTTACCGCGGATTACAAGATGGCGCTTTGCGGGTGCTCGCGGGAGAGATGCCGCGGGATAGCATGTGGGCGCCCACGGGCACCCACGCAACATCCCAACAGTGTGACATATTGGGCTTGGAAGAGAGAGCTGCCAGCTGACACGCCAATCGTAATGTCCACCTCTGGCATGCCCAAACGCCTTTACCCATAGAACAAACCTCCCTATCTTCACTGTCTAGGTCCTACCGTGCGTATTCCAGGACTACCGAGACACAGAAACGGTGTAATTCCATCCCACTTCTCCTACGAGCGAATACATACCTCCACATGCAACTACAAACAAAACGAAACAAATCAGTGTATCAACACCCGGTTCTACCATAACAACGGATAATATCATCTGCTTTGCATGTATCCTAGTTAATGTCTCCTTTCCCTCACAGTCCAAACAAAAAAGGCCGGTGGGTAAGATAAGTTGTGGACTCCTGTTTCAGCAACTACTGGCTAACTACTAGCAGAAGCACACTGCCTGTTCACGCACGCTACCAGTCTGCCGGCACCCTCCCGTGTTCAATCCACTCGGTATTGGCACTAACGCAATCAACCAAACACGGCCACGCTGCTGCAATCAATGCCAATTCTTCAACCACAGAATCTGAACCCAACGCGCCTTCGTACGATGTTTGTCATTGATCACAACGAACACATTGTTCTTGGTTAGGTTCCCGAAATCTAACTATCTTCCGTGTTTCTGAGTGGGTCACTCGTTTAAGAGGCCATACAGCAGTGTTTTAAAGCAATTATCAGTGGTCCGAGAATTCAGAAGCTTGTCCGTGTAGCCCAGCGTTGCCCCCCTACTTCCTACCATATTCGGTCTTGTCTGGACGGACCGTGTTGAGCTATCAAATCGCAAATGAGGGCAGAAGGACAGAAACGACATGGGCATAAATGCGACATGGCCAACGAACAGTTGCCGCGCTATCGACCGCGTTCAAACCTTACATTCGGCGTTCGGATACTGGTACAGTGGAAACATTATCTCGGTGTTCAGCGCCGAGACGATGTGGCCGGACATAGCAGCCAAAGCACCACCTCCTGCAGTCGGTGTGTCATACGATGCAGGCAAGCCAGGGACGAGGGAGGGGGGTGCGTTGACGGGAACGAATTATATATTATCCGAATTATCGGAAGTGCTACCTTGCTACGGTGAAGCAGTAGAGGACGGGGACCACAACAGTGCTATACGAGCACCATTATACGTTATATTGATCTCTGACAAGCCCCTCGAAGGTATTCCACTCGTCATAGGCCGAGACTTTCGAAGTTCGCTGGGCAACCACAATGGAGCTGAGCACTGGCTGAATCAGTCACTATCGACTATACTGTTATGAAAATCAATCAGTACACTGAATTTCAGCATTAAACTGGCCAAGCGTATAATATACAGGTCGGCCAATCATCCCCCCAGGCCAGCGAGGGGTCCTGGCCCGAGGCGCCGCCGGAGGAAAAAAAAACTCGTTTTCGCTTCATTTTTGATCACATTAGGGGCTCAAAATTGCATGGGCTGGGGACGCGTTCCACGATAGAGGTAGCATTTTTGGCGTTTTTATTTTGGATGACGGGGCTCCTTAACCCAAAATCGTCGGAATGTCGTTCTATTTTTGCAATTTTCTTTTCATGTATGGATGGGCCACGGGTTTGTTCATCGGATGGCTCTTTCGGTTTGCTCAAAATCACGTATTAATAGTATAGAGCTCCTCGAGTGAGGAGCTTCAGAAAAAAAGATGGTGAACCTCTATCGTAGAATGCGTCCGGGATTGGTTGCGGTCATTAACACAGAGAAAAGCAACCTAAAAATCAACCAAACAGCAATCAACGTGTGGCGATGACGTGACAACCTTCATGTTAGCGGTATTCACGCAAGTATTATACCTCATACATCACTTTAATGTATCGTGCATATGTTATATTGCTCTGTCGCTTCTACCCTTGGGGAACAGTGTGGTTGGGGAACAGGGTGGTAGTTTTTCACCATCCAAAACAGAGGAGAAAGCACAAACCAAAAAACATAAAAAAAATCCAAAACATGATTATATTCGTATTTTGTACTGATACCTTCCTAGAAAAGAGCCAGCGGCGTCTGGCGGGGATTCGATAGTCTAGTCCGCGGCCAGAATCGCGGGTTAATATTCAACTTCAGCAGTAAGGCGGTCTTAATGGCGGTCGTGACTGCTTCGAGATTGTCGGGAATGCTCAACACGCCAAGGTCGCGGCTCGGCGCGGCACGAGACCCGATGCCATGCTGGTTGTGCCCCCCCCCCGCCCTACCCATACGGCAAGACGGCGCTGAAACGCGCTGAGTGGCGAGGCCGTGACGACAAACAGACAGACAGACAGACAGACATGTTTCCCGTGTTGTTGTGTAATATCATAGGGATTCAACGTAAAACGAAATTCGTGCGACAGAAGAACTAAGATCTGATGACAATAATTGCATGGCTCGTCGCCATGCAGGAGATTCTTCGACTACACAGGGCTCCTGCTCTCATTGAACTGTCTTTTTGTAGGGCCGGGCACTGGCACAGCATTATGTACTGGCGGTAGCTTTGTGAATGTTACACCTGGTATGGTTTACTCACGCACAGCAGCAGCTCGTGATTCTACAGTATTTAGATTGGCCGTCCGCACTTGTTCAACGAGGTCTTCATCTCGACTTCTGGCTGCTACAGTGGTCGAAATGGGACGCAATTCGGAAAACTAAAGAAAGAGACTAAACAACAAACCTCGACAGAATTTTTGCACTTGACCTGCGGACATTTAAATCTTCTCACAAGCAGCCACAGCCCGCGAAAAATAAGTCACGCCCCTTGCGGGGTGTGTAAGGGCGTCGGGTGCTCCTCGAAACAGTCGCAGACAGTCAAAACGACTTACGAGGCTATTCCGTGAAACCAAAGCCTCGCCAGCGAGTCTCAAGAAAAACTTCAAAAAAAGGTTGAACATCGACGATAGATAGTTATTTTGCGAGTTATTAACAGTGCCATGGCTTCAACAGGGTTGGGTTGGGTTGGGTTGGGTGCGTTGCGTCGAGTTGCGTTGAGTCGTGGTTTATCTTGTCCTGTGTTAGCCTATATTCGATTATTCAGTGGGGTTGAGATTGGACATTCCCGCTTCCCGCCAACGCACACAGTTGACGACATTTACTAATGTCCACCAGCGTAAGTTACCATTGATACCGAAAGTTACAGTATCACTGTAGAGTCATTCCACAGTAGGGGTGCAGCACTAAGTTTCTGAGCTCCTGACATGAGCTCAATATCTCACCCGAAACATGACTTCAAATATTTCGTTCGAGCAACCCCATCAACATTTCTATCCGCTAGTCCTTCAACCAATACACTCGAAAAAGGTTCATACCAACCGGTAGTTCCTCACTTCAGGAGCTCAACCGATCAGGAACGTCTGACCCCAAAAAGTGCAACCCCTACCGTGAAGTATCACTGCTGCAGTGTTTTACAGCCATACTAAAAAATTACAGACGTTGGCCCTTTATTATCTATATAAACTTGTTGCTATTTCCACCCTGTAGCCACAAAAAAGGGTTGTATGTGGGCGCAACACTCTGTAAAGGATCTCATCTGCTTGAGCAGGGGTAACTATACTGTACAGTCTTCCGCTTGACGAATGCCACTCGTATTGCGCAATGAACGAGTTGATATGTGGTCCGACCAAATATATATGGTAGTGGGGGTGTACTCGTTTCTTGCATAGCCGACCCTCGCATATGCCTACAATGCTGGGCCAGAGCACGTCGGGTTTTCACCGACTGGGCAGACATCACGTGCACCAAGCGCGAGCACCCTGAGGTGTTCGGCGAGCGGCATGAAGGGTGATACGATAGAGGGGGGGCGGGTTTAGGGCGTCGATTTTCAGCAGCTCAGTCAGGGCTTGTCGCGCGAGTGTCTACCGAAGTTATGATGAACTCGTTGATTTCTCTTCTTCATGTTTTGCGATGTGCACTGACTTGACATCGTTAGTTACGCTCGCGTTTATGAGTGAGGTACAGGCCGTTCGCGATAGTGGCCAAAACCCTATAGTTAAATTGGGGTTACCCCCCCTACCGTTGCTCGGTCGGTTTCTCCTCAACTTCCAGACAAGCGATCGGCTCCAGTTAAAATAAACTTATCGTAGAAGGGCCCAACTATATTGAGGGACGTCGGGATAGAAGGGACCAAGCCGCCTGACGCCCTATGCTTCCATAAAAAGGGCCAACTAAAAACCTATTGTGTGTTTGTTCTTCACATTCAACTGATATTTTTATCTATTAAATACCAGGTAGCGTGTGGGTGTAACAGCAGACAGCGTACTTAATTTCTTTGAACCCGTGTTTTTGGGGCGCTGATTTCGAATTTAGGTCACAATGATGAACCATAAACACCAGATAGATGATCAAATCGATGTCGTCAAAGCCCCCATATATTTTGTGGTTATTTTATCTGCCTTTTCCGCGGTGATGTGCCAAGCACTTGTATCTGACCACCGTGCCCATTTCCCACCACACGTTTCCGCCTCGCCTTGACAGACTCATGGTCATTATTTTGGACACTATGGGGAGACACGGAATAATGATGCACCTAAGTCTGTCAAGGCGAGGCGGGAGCGTGTCGTGGGAAATGGGCACGGTGGTCAGATACAAGCGCTTGGCACATCACCGCGGAAAAGGCAGATAAAGTAACCGAAGTATCATTATATCATTTAGTTTTCAATTTTTGTATTTAATTTTTTTCACAGTCTGCGATCACGTGAAGAGGGAAGCTGGCTTCGAAAATAACTAACATACCAGCGGTGGAAATGCCGCAGTATCGTACCCCCTCCCTCCCCCCGCCGAGGGCGGTGAGTGAGGCAATTCAAATGCAAATATAGACACCAGGAACAGGCGACATACTTTCAACCAAGGCTAAAACGAGTCGAATTCAAGTTTGTCACGGCAGTTTGGAGTTGCGTAGACAGTAGCTATCTACCAGTCGCCCTGGTGCCTTGCTATCGTGTCTGCTGTCTCATTCTTGCTTTATGCAGCCGCGGGTTCAGCCTCGAGCTCCACGCATCCGGATCCCGCGGCGCACCGTGTAATCGTTGTCGTGCCGCCTGGCCATGAACCGTTCGGCTTATTCAAGGAAACCCCAGTATCCCTTGCTCGACGTATTAACTGCATGGACCCACACCACTGTAGTAACTCCAAATTGCAGTGGGGAGTGCTCCGTGGAGCCTTGGGTGGATCGAAGAACGATAAGGTCATCAATTTGGCATTTGTGCCATTTCTTCAGTGTGTGTGTTCTTCACATTAAACTGATATTTCCACGAATCTAAACCCAGCACAACGAGTGACCGATGCCTCCAACGTAGGGCGACGAGCTCTGTGGTCACAAACTACAAGACAAACAAACACATTGCCACTACGACAGAAGGGTGATTTGGCCAAGCATATGCAAGCCAGAACACCAGGCTTGCGCACGTCGAAAAATGAAAAAACGACACCACACCCCGGGCATGGTCATAATTAAAAACAAACCGGATCGCTGCGATCACAACACGAAAAAAAGCTAAAATGAAGCTATTATTATTGTTTATTCACATTTTTTTCACTTGGTTTTAGACTCCCCCCCCCCCCCGAGCTCTTGAAAAGCATTGGTGGAACAAATAACGACATTGAAAGGGATATGGCAGGAGCGAGAATTATAGAAGGATGGGAGCAATAGGTAAAGAACACAGCAAGTAAAGTCATAGGGAGGAAGTTGATAGTATGCAACAGAGCAGTAAAATGGTGGGATGAGGAAGTAAAAG
>JBBMKB010080753.1:0-12520 GCA_037833945.1 Alaria marginata
CGAAGTTAAGACGCGTTAAGACGAACTTAAGACGCACTAAGACGTGAAAAATGGTTTAAGACGAATAAGATTCGTACAATCTTACTCCAAAAAAATTCGGCCTGCGGCCGGCTTAATCCTCGCGACTAACGCCTCGTTTCGCTCGTCTTAGAAGATTGCCCCTACTTATGTCTCGGGGTTGATCTGTTTTGTCGTCCCTGGGTATGGTGGAACCTCGATATTGTCCCGAGGAGTAACTCTCGCCGCGCGTTGGCTCCGTGACTAGCGAAAGACAATAAGTAATCCGCGGACGGCGGTGGGGTTTCCATACCATGCCGGGTGGTATCGACCCGGGCGATTCCCGTGTTTGTCCCCGAGTTGTTGGAGTTTTAGATATTTGGAAGCATTCATGTATCAAGGATGGGACTCTATCCACCCCGGGTGGCGCTAGCTCTAAACACTAAACCTCGGGGGCGACGACAGTATAATATCTACCAGGTATATCCTACTATTTACAATGTTGGGTATCGAAACGAAAGCAATTTCTGTGTATACTGTTTGACCAAAAACACTTCGACAGCAACTACAAAAACGTTCCGTATCGAAACGAAGTACCAGTCGGTCGATGAACGATAACGGTGCCAGATAGTGGAGGCGAACCCCAACACACAATGCCCACCCAGACTATCCGCCGATTATCGGGTTTTTTTCTTCGCGTCATTAACACCAACACGAGAACCGGTACTGTTCACGTCTCAGGCCTCAACGTCTCAAAGACGAGTTATGTAGTTTCTTCCCGAGCTGCGGCACACGGCGATGTGCACCGTTTTTCAGCCTCAACTTTAATTTCATCATGATATACGACTGACTGCAAATACAGAGCAGCACGCTGCGGCATACACTTTCTAACACCATGTTCGCCAATGATATTTGTGCCCATGCCTCATGGTTTATCTTTCAAGTTGTCGATGGACATCACGATGCCACGAAACTGTCGGTAGGACAATATAGCTGTCGCTAGAAACTAACGAAGGTTTAGAGGTAATTGGAATTCTGGTCAACCTGTGTGCGTCGGTGGATGGGCGGCAGCAGCAGTTCTATTTGCTTGTCGCCAGAGGATAGAAACGTTATCATCGTCATATACACGACAGTATGACACATACACGACTCGTTGTTTCGCCGGTGCTGCTGTGAGAGAGAGAGTAAAAATCAGGGTATCATACACCATCACCGTACTCGTCCTTGTTGCGGTAGAACCAAGCTCAGACAACCACACTACCCCGACGCTGCGGCACTCAAAAAACGAATCCGTCTCCAGATAACGTTTGCTGTGGGTCTTCTAGCTTTTCTGAACAAGGATTCGAGGGCTGGCAGCTGCGACCGGCGTAGCCAAACCTTTTCCAACCGAACGCGGCTAGACCAGCGAGTATATTACTACTTTCAAGAGACAAGCCTCATCGGAAGATTCACAACCGGTGCACCGGCCACGAATGTTAAATCCAGCCGGGTTGTGCTGGAACAGCACCCCTTATTTGTTACCTCGTGGTGCTGCCTTTGTTATTCGTGCACTCGTCGACGCTTGGAATCGTAAAAAGCTGAGATCTAGATCGTCATGTTGTTTTTCTCGTAATGTTTTTGTGCCACGTGAGCAAAAATACGGCAATCAAATCAGGTTCTAGGGAAACATTAGCATTCTCAACTGAAAACCATCATACTAGCATAACTCCCTTTCCCCCCACAAGGGATCTATACCTTAATTTGTTTTACCTGGACTTGGACTACTTGAAAGGGAAATATCGGTCGATAAAATGTGTATTGTTTCGATTGATGCATGTTTAACTCATTTCAACAAGTGGCATACCCGCTCCGGTTCCCATTGTGATTGTAACTCTAACCCTAACCCTTGTCGATCAGGTTTTGCACTCAAAACAAACTTACGTCGAGTTTAGGGTGAAAGGTAAAGATGCTTACGTTTGGGGCCCGAACCCAACTAGGTACCTTCACTCCCGTAATCCTTGTGCGCCCGGACATATTTTCGTTCTTCGGCTGTCAATGGGTGACATACTCGGGAATCTTCGTTATAGGTCTTAGGATATTTTTCCGATTGCCATACTTCTATCTGGCCGTGCAGGTGTTCGGGTGGAGTTTGAAGGGCTTGATAATATTCAACGACGTCATTTGCTCACAAAATACAGCGGGTGGATATGGCGGCTGCCTCCGCAGCGGAGGGACGGGCTACGTCAACACTGGCACGGTCATGCACGACAACACGGGTTTAAACGGCGGGTGTATATGTGAGTTATATGTATCATGAAGTAATCGATCCTTATAGATCCTCTCAAACTCATGACGGTCACGACTTTCGACCTGCTTAATACGGTTCGAAGGCTGAAGACGTGAACTTGAGCTTTAGACCCATGCTATCAAGTGCGATACCGAGGCCAGTCGAATAGTTTAACCTGACTACAACAAACGTCTGACGAAGGCCAGGTTCCTTCGTATCTGGTAGCAGCTTTCGTGGATCGTGTTGTCGCCATGTAGCGATGAAAACCAAGTGGTGATAGCGATTGCCACCGATGTGTTTCATGTTTCTGTGGAGTCAAAACGTGGTAGGCGCAACCGCTTTAGATGTGACCCAGGCGATTGCAAGATTCTCTGCCCATCGGTGTTCTGTTTCATTCCAACCCACCCGATTGCGTTATACACCGCAGCCCTAACTATAGGTGATTCGTTATATGTCTCCTCGTTTTCGTCATGCGCGGCGAGCAGCTGCAGACGACGGTGGCGAACTCAATGTCATTGGTGGCGATTTCATGTGCACGGCTGACAGACAAGGTGGCTTTCTGCGGGTTGGCGATGACACCGCTGTCAAGATCACTGGGGGAGTGATCGCGAATAATGTCGCTGGGGATAGAGGTGGTGCGGTACGTAACCCGCGTCCAGGTGGTAACAGGAAATACCATATAGCGATAAAGTATCGGTGACGTGAGTTTCGCCTTTTAACTTGATGCCTTGTTTGACGTCCAGCGGCGCGTTTTGCCTATATCGATTCCCCAAATGTTGATGGCTGTGCGTGTAATCATGCTTTGCATATATAGTGTGCATTTTGCCGAACGTAAAGGCGAGAGCTACCGGGTACATTCCTGGTACCCGCTGCCTTTGGACCAGTATATATGACGCCTATCCAATCGCGTGCCGCGAACCCTTAACCACGACGGATTGTGAAGTCAGTTTTAGTAACATGTAACCGTGTATCGTGCACGTACACGCTGAACACTATAACTAGACGCTTTATTGCGTTGACGGCTTTGACGCTGTACAGCAGCGGCTTCGCGTCGTTAGTCGTTAGGCGTCCACCTAAAATGTTTGCTTCTTGTCACAAGGGGTGTCCCAACCGGCAACTGCCTGGCTTGGTGCCTGACTGCGTCACATCACACGGATCAGATTATATTTACCACGAAGTATACTAATTGTGGTATATTTGCGCGATTGCCTCTATCTTATCTCAGCTTCGTTCCGCGCTCTTGCAACAGATACACTGTGGTCGCTTTCAAGGATCAACATTACATATCGAGGGGGGAACGTTCATGAACAACACGGCCCTAGAGTTAGGAGGCGTGATTTCGGCATCGGGAGAGTCTACATCGGTGCGGATAACTGGAGGCATGTTCACCAATAATTCAGCAAAGTGAGCACACCACCAGACAACGAAATTGGCCTGGCAGTGACTGTGGAGCTATATGGACCAGTTGGTTCTATGTTTTTTAACGTGAAGGCTGTCCTGGCCAGAAGGCCATTCCCGACGCTGGACGAGCCCCGAGACGCGACGTTTTCGTTTCTGTAACTTCCAGCTGTTAGGTTTCGGCGACGATCGCGTTGATGTGGATCATTCATGGTCGAGTTGTCTATGTAACTACTACAGCGGCAACACTTGTCCACCCTCCTCTTGCAACGCACGCCATGCTGTTTCACAGATTATTCGGCGGTTTCCTGCACCTAATCAGCGAGGCCAGTCTTTCCTGCGAGGGGGCCACCGTCGAAAATAACTACGCAGGCAGTGAAGGTGGGGGGATATATGCCAGAACGTCCCCGTGGGTGAATTCTAGCTGCGACTTGATTGGCAATCAGTCGCCCCAAGGAGCGGCCCTGTACCTGTCAGGCGTCGAGAGCGTCACGCTGGAAAATCACGTTATTTCCGACAACCTTGCTTTCAGCGGCAGCGTGGTAAATTTAATCGATACTACGGTTATCGCTAACGGGGTATCGTTTACGTCAAGCGTCGGCCTTCAAGAAGATTCATCCAACCGGGCGGTACAATCAGACAAGAACTCCGTGCTTACTGCCACGGATTGTGCGTTTGATGGCTGGCTGGGTGACACCGTAATCTACCACGAAAACGCCGAGGCGGGCTCTCTTTACCTCGACAGCTGCGACTTCAGTGGAAGCTCTACAACTATGGTTGTGTTTTCGCTCAACTCGAACACAACTATTCGTAACGCTATCGCCGATGACACTACATTCCGAAACGCCGGTAGAATCAACAATTCGGTGGTCCTTGTAAATCGGGCGTCTGATTGTAGCAGTGCCAATATATGCGGCCCCGGAAGGTGTTTGGAGAGCGCACTCGGAGTCCTGTGTGAGTGCCTCGATGTTGGTACGTGTCTAGACGATGGTGGCCAGGTGTCCCTCGATGTAAAGACCCCCCCCGCCAATGAAACTTACAGTCCCGACGCGGTGTCATTCGAGCTGTTGGCGTCGTCTGCGCTAGACGGGACCACGTATGCAATTTGGGAACTGTTTTTTTACGCTGAAGATCTGAGCTTGGACGTAACGCCGTCCAGCGGCCTTTTGCCTCCTGGGGCTAACGTCACTGTTGTGGTCACCGGTACTCCTACAAATCAGGGCGTGAATGGAAACCTTGCCAGTAGGTTCAACCTAACGTCCGTGGGCATTGCCGGCTCGGTGACCAACGCCGAAACTGCGCGAGAGGTGAACTCGACCTATTACCTTTGCTCCACCTATAAATACGCCAAGCTGGTGACTGCGGAGGACAATGGCTACTCGTGCGAGCAGTGCATGTGCATCATCGGCGGAGAAGGGGTGGACTGCAATAGCCCAGGGGCAACCTTGGTCGCGTTGCCCATCCGCCAGGGCTACTGGCGGTCAAGCCAAGAGTCTCTTGTGGTGCACACGTGCGGTAATTCAGAGGCATGCACCGGAGCGACGGAAATAGTGAGCTCCGATACCTACTGCGCGGATGGGTACCAGGGACCATGTAAGTCTAAGTGTAGCTTTGGCGTGAGCTGGAATTTTGCTGTAACGGCCCTGAACGTTCATGTTACGGATCCATTCGGTGACGCAAACGATTATGCTCGCAGACGGGTTCTACGATAGAGGTAGCACTTTTTGGCTTTTTTGTTTCTGAATGACGGGGCTCCTTAACCTAAAATCATTGGAAACCCCTTGTTTTGCAGTCCGACTCTTTTGTACACCTAGGCCACATGGGTTTGTTTATCGAGTTGCGCTTTCAGTTCACCTAAAAATCAGTTGGTGGGTGAGGTTCAGGGCGCCCTAAAGTGCGGATTCCCAGAAATAAACGGGCGCACCTCTATCGTAGCATGGGTCCGCAGGGTGTCGTTGGTTTACACATATGGAGGGAACGACATGTAGGAGCCCCCTAGTCGCCAGGCCACTGAACGACACCTAATCCGCGATTTCAACAAACACGGCTGCTGTGCCCACGTACCAGTGCACCCACTTACACCCAACGATCCCAATGTTTTGCCCCTCTTTCAGACTGTGCCGTGTGCTCCGCAGGGTATGGGAGAGGCGTCAGCGACACCTGCCACTCGTGCGACGACAACACTAAAACCCGGCTGATCATCTCAGCGAGCGCGATTGCCTCTGTGGTTGTGCTTCTGCTGCTGGTGATTTTTGCGGTGGTCTTCCTGATAGGCGGGCTTGACGGTGTCGAAATGGTCCGCAAGTCCGTGACAAGCAATGTTTCCAAGGCGAACAACATGTCCTCGGTTTGGCTTGAAGCAGAGCCAACCTGGCTCGATGGACACCTTTCCCGACGACGCGCGAGAAGCCCCAATTCACACGACACAATCCCCCCTGCTTTTGACTTCACATGGGAACGTCCACATCGCGGCGATGTGCGCGATATCAGTCACATCAGTAGAAACGTACCGCAGACATGCCCTGGAAGAGACGATGTAGGGGTAGCTTATGTCAGGCCTGCAGGCGCGTTTGGCAGGACTAACGTCACCGTCGGACTGTCACACGAGCCAGCGAGCCATGCTGGTGAGTTGGCGATGCCGGAAAGTGATCATGGTCCACTATCGGCCGTAGCTGGCACAGCCGTAGCCGGGGAGCTAGAAAACCACGGAGAGGATCTGGTGACCAAAGACGGTGGGGATTTCAAATTCTGTGGTCTTGGCATCAACCTAAGGACATGGGCGTCGCGGTTGCCGATGGACAAATTCAAAATCCTCGTGGTTGTGTGGCAGATCCAAAGCGTATTCGCGAGCATCACGATGGTGGAGTTCCCTGCGTCCTATTCGATGTTCCTGTCGTGGATTGGTGTCCTGAGCTTCGACATTGCCCATATCCTCTCGGCATCGTGCATCCTACCATCATTCAACTTCTATGCGAGTCTGCTGGTTACGACGCTGACGCCTCTAGTGGTGGCGGCCGGGCTTGTGGTGACATACCAGATGGCTATGCGTAGGGCGGGTATTGGGTCGACCGGGGTGATTGCAAGGAGTGCTGCGTGGTCGAGACATGTGGCAGTAGGCTTGCTCCTGACGTTCTTGGTGAGGCTCGTTATCTCTCGTATGGTATGTTTGGGTATTCTGGCGGTTCTGTGTCTACGGAGGGCAGCCCTTCGCAGGTGTGGACCTCAGTCACAGGCCATGGTGTGTTCACGTCGGTCTACGGACTGTGCAGATTATTGAAATGTTTCGTCGGATAGGGGAGAAACCTGTTCAAGAGAGCCTCAAACGAATGCTGACACTAATTGTTTGTATTGAGTTGTAAATTGGTCGTTTCCTTAGTATGTGTCGCGAACGAGTACGTGCGTATATGAATGGCTGGCTTCGCCTTGAATCCAACTCACGAATTAGGCGCGCAGAGTTCAGCGCTTTAGATTTGCTTAGTCAGGTATGTTCAGCACATCCTATGTTTTTGTACTCACAGAAGAAGCGGTCGCCGCAGTAGCTTCGAGCTAAGTACAATTCACTCCTATTTCCGTGATATGCGTCACAGGTATTCACCTCGGCGTCTACCGTGGTATTCAAGGCCTTCGTCTGTGATGACGAGGTTGGGAATGGCAAGAGCTACCTCAGGGCAGACTACAGCATCATGTGTGGATCGAGCTCGCACACGTTGTTCAAAGCCTACGCGATGATTATGATCTTGGTGAGGTGGCTAGCAAGTGATAGTACGGGTGGGTGGGTTTGTGTATGGTATCAAATTTCCGGTGGAAGGTGGGCGAGTGCGCGGTTTAGGCGAGTCGTGTTAATGTAGGAGTCACTGTGTTGACCGGGATTCGCCTGTGTTATTTCAGCTGAAGTTGTTCCCACTGTAACCTTGTGTCTCTGCTGCAAAGGTGTACCCAATCGGCATTCCGGTGCTGTACGCCGTCATTCTCTGGAAGAAACGGGAAATGCTTAATCCGCGCAGAGACACCACTGCCTTGTCCGAGCTTGACGGCACCGATGCGACCGCTACAAGAATCGGTTCTGCTGATAGAAGCGGGTTTCTCTCTTCGTTTCTCCGCAAGACTTTGAATAGCCAGACCGACGACGAAGAATCGTGGAAGGATTTACAAGATTCTAAGGAAAGAGAAAAGGCACGGCGGGAGAACCCGGAGCTGACCCCCTTCGTGTTTCTGTGGAAGGACTTCGGTAAGGATTGGATCATATCACACTATAACTCTTGCGTGTGTGTTCTGTGTGTGTTGTGTTGTGTTGTGTTGTGTTGTATGTGTGCGAAGTCTATTAATATTAGTAAGCGACACGTGCCTCTCATGTACCCGACAAAGGATGTTCGAGTTTCTCCTGCTTCTTGGAACATCTTAGAGTCGGTGTTTGCGGATACAGGCATGTGGACCCTCCTCCGGATGTAGAAAATATATACCTGGTACTTCACGCTCGCTGCCGAAAACAGCTGATAGCATTCTTGCTCTCCCTCCAGACCTCACACCGACCCCGTTGTGCATGTACATTTACCTGTGATTTCGAAACTAATCGTACATTTGAATGTACGCCAAACGCGTGCACTCATCTCTCACCTCTCTTAACTTATGCGTAGGCCCAGGCTTGTACTATTACGAGGTGATCGAGTGCGGCCGGAGGATACTTTTAACGGGGGTGCTCGTTTTCGTCGCACCTAACAGCTCGACTCAAATAGCCGCGGCTTGTGTCTTTGCCTTTGGCACTCTGCTGGGGTTCGAGCTTATGCGGCCCCACCTGGACACAACGAATACGTGGCTCTACCGCATGGTGAGCCGATCCCCCGCTTTCTTACTGCTCGAACTCACGGAGATCCACTCTTAGATAAATGTGGGGGTGTACGCATCTTGCCGCGGTTAACCTGCGGACAAATGATGTTATAAATCAAGGTTGCGTGTGAAATTACTTGAGTGTGACACGGTATGCGTACTGCATGTCGAGGCTAAAATGTCGAACGGGGGTTGATAGTATTTTCCGCGCGCAGACAACATCGGAAGGCAGGTTCTAAGTAGCAATCACGTCGCAAATACTCAGCCTAAAAGACGTACGGCTAGGTAGGGGATTTGGCAGCCATCGAAGTTGGACCTCGCCACCCGTTCGACTTAGACGGACCACTTTAACTCCTGTCATTCCCTAATGCACGCCCCACTTGCTTTGTTACTATTACTAACCACAGGGGTGCGTAGTCATATTCCTCAGCTACTTCCTGGCGCTCTTGATTTCGGTGGACGCCGTTGGAGAAGGCCATTATACCGCTTTCGCGGTTATTTTAGTAGTGATCAACGTTTTGCTGGTGGTAGCGGTTTTTACGACGTCTTGGCTCGCTGTTACGAAACCCAGGGAACACGTCAAGGACGACGACGTCACCCAAATGTGAGTTACATCCTCACTGATAGCGGAGCAAGACACCGTCATCGGCGCCCGGCTCACGCATGACGAGGCGCCATTTCCTCGGCATTGTACTTCACCAGCGCGACATCATCACGCCTGCCCCAATACAATTATGGCGTCGGGCAACATGTCGCCCCACGTATTCCATAGTGGCGGCTCAAGCGGGTGCGCGCTACGGCAAGGGTGGAATCGGTTAGGCACAGATGTCCTGCCGAATGGGGCTCCTCGTCATAGGAACTAAACGATCTGTATGTAATCCACTATTGTCTTTTCCAAGACTATCAATAGGGTCCGCTCAATAACTGTAGAATAGGTGAGTGTTCATTTGGTCAAACGCTTATATGTACAATGATTTCCAAAGTTACTCAAGGGTGAGATACAAAGTACTTGAAGCGGGGAGTGTCCTGTGATTTAAGTAAACCCCAACAATAGCATGCATGAGCTGTGTGCTTGCATGGGAGGGTACCGTGCCGAAGCGGGCTGACGAGTGAACCGTCGCTACTTCTGTCGTGTACAATAATCCGTGGTAGAACAACGTTCGTTTCACGTGCTCGCCTTGGTATATATATGCGTTGTTTACATCCCACGCAGGCAGTACTCGTAGAGGCTGGCTTGCCGTAGAAATTCGTATTTTAGGAGATTGGTCGGTTGAAGAAACAATAGAAGATTTTGCCGTGCGCTTTGTTGTCTTCTGTGGACTTCTCGCGACAAGTAAGAATGCTTGTTGGAGAACTTGGGTGCTGGTTTATCGGCCACGATCGTGATGTTGACGCTCGCTACGGTAAGGGGGTTGCTCTTAGAGCTTCTTTTCAGAGGGATTCAGGGCGATTCGAGCAGTTTCCTACAGTACCCCGTGCGTACTTGGGTTTCGAGGACACCATATGCATCGATCAGGCATAGGTTGCTGCGCTGCGCCGACAAAACAAAGCCGAAAGCAGTTTAAGCGTTAAGTCCGCAGTTTAGTGCGACACAGAGGCCCTCGCGCAAGTGGCTTAAACTCGGTCGTCTACCTGACAGCGTGACATCCCCCCTACTGCAGCCTTGGTCTATTGAGAGTCATACTTGTTTTGCTGCATAAGTGATCAATCATTAGGGGTTCGGCGTCTGTTGGGACAAGATGCAGAGTGCGGCTGGCGCGCAATACGAGCGTCAGGCTTTGGATTTGGTATGCATCAGTATTCGTGTTATTTTCGTATTATACGTTTTATGACTGTTTGCTGTGTTTTCGTTGCGTCCGCCGCCGATCGTGTTGTAGGAAACATATGGGTTATAGTTGATCAGGACTCCTGCCGCGAGGTAGGAGGATTTCTGTCGGAATGCTACCCGTAGCAGAGCACCTATGGCGGCGGCAACCCCCAGAAATGAAAGCAATGCATCGTAACTGCCATATTCGATGTAAGAAACGAACCCGGGTGATGATTGATTGTCGGTTATTGTTTTATTTTTAGCATCGGGTGTGGCGCACTGTGGTCGGGGGGTATCCAAGGAACCCCTATGATATTAGACATGTTTAATTTACGTTTTATTTGTTTATCATGGGGTGGTCTCTCGTGGGGGGTCGATGTCGTGGCGGGCGATAGCAGCATAATACGTGATATTTGGTACGCGTGGCACACCCAGGTTGCGGAGAGCCGTGAAACCGATGGCTCAGATAACCGGCACACCCAACGCTTTTCGGCGCAGGTACTAAATACGTACCGGGGGGCGTTGGTTTTGAAGAGGTTACAGCATCCAGCAAAAAGGGCCGTAATATCGGCGTTTCTCTTGATCAGAAACAACGAAATAACTAGGGTGGCGACAATTGTATTTAGCAACGTGTATAGCAGTATAATACACGTATCGTTTGCACACGCCCAATGGTCACTTCTCGGAGCTGATGGCGCAGGTGCAGCCTTGGGGGTATGATGACTGGCGACAAACCACGCGATACGAAACAGCTCTCCTCGTGTCCTGGGCCGCGTCAGCAGCCCGTATAGGGGGACCAGGCTTCCCCGCGATATCAGACGCGTTCTGTCCACGATGAACGGTCGCCCGTGTAAGAGGGCTCTGCTCCTGTTCAACGACGTTCTCCATGGTGTGCGGTGCGACTGCTGCTGTTTCTTTGCCCCAGGTGATATTCGTTTGTGCGTTGTATCGAAGGCCAAAGGCCCTGGGCGCATACTGTTTTTCACAAGTATCGACATCGAGGAACTCGCACAGCACTCCGCGCGCGCTCGCCAGGCACCTCCCCTGGCCGCATACATAGGAGCTGATGCAGTCCTAGGGCCGAATGATAAGTGTCACTGATTTGTTTACGCTGCCGGCATTTGTGAACATAGTAGGATCCACGACCGCGGTTTGGATGTTACCGTCCGAGGGACGTGGTAATGTCCCGTCCTGGCAAGGACAATGCCGAGATCAGGGCGTTTCTATCACGCGTGCGCCACGTACTGATGGTTGCTATTTCCTCGGCTATTGGTATGGTCTTAACTCAAATGGGGGTGATACCTTCGCCCTTGACGTCCTTCATGGGTTGTTTCACTGAGAACCAAAAAACCGTCAAAATTGCAACGACCAGTAACACCTCGATCGCTACCCAGAGTAACGGGAAAGCAGAGCGGCTGTTCTCTCGAGCGGCTTTTATTTCAACCAAGAGCGCCAGCATATAACTGAGAAACATTACGACACAGCCCTGTAGTATATACAAAAAAAGGGTGCAAGCGTTTAGCGTGTCGGGTACGTGTAGCAATGGTTGTTTAAGCCGGGCTCTCCTTGAGTCACTTCAGTGGAAATTGTTCCCAATTTTAGGTGTGTGTCCCCGCTGGAAAGGCATACTCAATCGGCATCCCGATTCTTTAAGCCGCCATTCTCTCGATGGACCGGGAATTACTCAACCCTCGCGGCCACGCCTCTGCCGTATCCAAGCCCGATGGAACTGATGCGACAACCACGGGAGCTGACTCTGCTGACAGAGACGGCCTTGCCTCTCCAAGTTTGAGAAGGACCCTAATAGCCAGACCGAGAACGATATGTCGTGCGAGGATTCGCAAGGTGCTAAGGCAAGGGAAAAGACACGGACGGAGAACTCGGAGCTGTCCCCCCATGTGGTTATGTGGAGACATTTCCGTAAGGGTCACAAAAGCACCCGATGCCCGGTGACTGATATGTGTTCAGGTGCTGCTACCAAGCCAGACCATGCCTTCCGTGTCGTTCAGTGGCCTGGCACTTCTCAGTTTGCAAAACTGAGTATCTGTTTCGGTAATCCAAAATCGGTAATTAAAGTGTCTGTCTGTCTGTCTTACTTGGTTTTCCCCCACAACCAGTCTCAAACCCTTGATTTTTTTTTTCTCGAAATCCCCCCCCCCCCAACCGCACAGACCCTCTCCGTTGATCACATTACGGGCGCCCTCAAAGTTTCAGCTCGTTTGGCGCCG
>JBBMKB010080764.1:0-11064 GCA_037833945.1 Alaria marginata
AGGGGGTGGGGGGGGCGGGGGGGTGTGTCGATTGTCATGCATAGCCGAAGCCTGTCACACCATAAATCCTTGCATTTTCACAGTGCCGGGGCGGAGCACGTCGGGTCTTCAGCGACCAGCCAGACGTTCCCGACAACAAGCAAGCGCGAAGCGCCGTGAGGTGGTCGGCGAGAAGAGGGAGCTGCATCCTACTAGGAGCCGCTCGTCAGGAGGACTTCGGGGGGAGTCTTCCTTCCAGCAAAGCGGCTGGCCTGGCTCTAACCATCGTCCTCGTGATGCGTGTCCCGCCGCCCTGCCACGGCCGCATTCAGTAGCTCGCCAGTGGCTCCGTGCTACACTTAGGCCGGGCGTCATGGTATCCCGTTCTCCATTTCTTATATTTTCTCGCTGTTTTTTCGTTTGAACTTCCTTTTTTTGTTTAGAAACAATTTTGCTTTGGTCCCGTGCTACGCTTAGGCCGGGCGTCATAGTATCCCGTCCTCCTTTTATTAGATTTTCTCGCTGTTTTTTCGTGTGCATTTCTTCTTTTGTTGCGAAATAATTCCGCTTTATCCCCGTTTCTTACGCGTGTCTGCCTTTTTTGGCCTTGACGCCCAATATACTCGTAAGGCCCGACCGTAGGCCCCTAGACCCGCTAATTACAGTATCGTAGCGAGTTGTTTCAGACCAAAACCTTCAAGACTCGAGACATGGGCGCTACCCATGAATGCATGCATGTGACAGCACCCTGGAGTAGACGTACGAGTATGACTTCTGAGTTACTTAGGTTCTCCCGAGTCTTATCTGCTTTTTTTGTTCTCCTTTTTTATTTTCCTGGTTGTTTATTCGATTTCCTGTTTCAGTTCGTCTGACGTACTAGACTACTGTATAGACGTTTGATCCGTCTATATATGATGGCATAATACGTGCTACCTGGCAAGTTGCTATTAATCCACATTTTCGTTTTCGTGGGTGCGATTTAACCTGGTCGGGTTGTTTGTGTAACCTGGAGAAATTGTTTTCTTTTTTTCTTCCATCTGCGCTACCCGCCGTTAGTTGGTTGGGTCTGTTTTATGACCGATCGACTGGCGTAGGTTGCTGCATGCCGATGGCCAACTAACTACATGTGAGCACGACAAATCATATTTTTGTTTGCTGAGTGTGGTTTCCCTCGGGTTACTTAGCCTATAGAATTTGCTTTTCTTCATATAACATGGCTGTTACTTCCACCCGCCCCACTCCTTCCATGGGTATATACATATTTGAGCCTGTCTTTGTGACGATGAGCAAATTGTAATTGGATATAAGTTACAACGTTTTCGACGAATACATTGTATGAAATGTACCCGGTAGAACATTATAATATTAATAATACTATACACCCTTTATTTTCGACATTATACTATTACTATACCAGGTACACCCTTTATTTATATTCGACGAATACATTGTATGAAAGCTTTTCTACATCCAAGAGGAAGGTTCCATCCACATTCTTATGGGTACTGCTCCCCAGGTGTGTGTGAATGAAAAGCACGAAGCTCTGCACAGCCAGCACAGAACGAATACTGGCTGCGCCGCCGCAGCAGCCGAAAGCACTGTATCCAAACAGTATTTATCCAAACCGCGACCACCCCTCCCCCTTCCCCGCTGGACGTGAAAGAAGTCCCTGGCGAAGACCCCCGGCTATATGATTAGAGTCAAATGTTTGCCCGATGTGCTTTTACTAGAGCTCTCCCCTCCACCAATGAAGTGGATTCATGGTTATAGTACACCCTCATATCGGGATAATCTCAAGCCCCCCTAAACCGTATACCCTGGCACCTACTTTGTTTTTGCCGGCAGCACGCGGCTAATTACTTTTATCATGGGCGGTATGATACGCAAAGTATAGATTGACTCAGAGACGTCCAAGCGTTGGGTACATCGAGTATGATCCTCAGAAGATCAAGCCGCCGGACAAAAAATATGACCCTCGGAAGATCCTTCCGTGACGCGTTGTCACAACAGGTGTGTGTTGTCTTCCGTTATGTTTACCCTGCGACAATAATGCTAGAACACCCAGTGTCCATGTGTCCATGTATGTGTACAAAACGCGTGGCGGACGTATCACCCAGGTTGGAAAGCTGAGTATCAACCATACTCACTAATCAACCGGTCGAGCTCAGAGCTGACGTAGTTGGGATACACACGAGGAATACATGCACATTTAGAACGGCGTGCGACTTGCAGGCTGCCACTGATGACGTTGTCAACTACTGCGGGCTGGCTGACTGAGTCATGTTGGAATTCGTACTAAAGCTTCGATATGTCGTTCGATAAAACACCAAGTTATATCAGGACCGAAAATAGCTATACGTAGGTGTGTCGATAATAGGTTCGATATTTCCATAAATCGATATTTCCATACACGATAACGATACATGCGCGGTGAATCGATACACGCCCGGACGTCTCCAAGTCGGACAGTGGACCCAGCAGCAAACGGCGATGCTACTATCGAACGAGAGTCATGGATGGGTGCTTTGTCAGGAGGTCAGCTTTATATTTTTCCGAGGAGAGGGCTGAGCAGGTGTTGATACAAGGGGGGACGGACCCATACCCAAGTAACGGGACCTCCGATCCTGCCACAAGGCGAGACACCCCGCCATCGCCTCAAGTGGGAGGACACCCCCCCTTGCCACAAAGCGTGAGAGCCCCCCCCCCTTGCCTCAAGGTGGGGGGCTCCATCCCCTCCCCGCGACGGGGGGGGGGGTAACCGCACCACATTGCCTTAAGGACGGAGACTCCCCCTCCCTGCCACAAGGTGATGGGGGACTCTCCCCGCTTGCCACATGGGGGGGACTCCGGAAACAACAGAATGCAAGGATAGGCGGAAGGGCTTTGTGAACTTTGTTTATCGATTTTCGCCTCCATTATCGCTATCTTTTTTCGTTTATCGACTCTTTTGGTGGTTTCATTCGACAACGATACATATCGTTATCGTTATCGTTATCGTTATCGTTGTCGGTATCGTGATCGATATCGTGATCGTTATCGTGATCGTAATCGTTATCAATGTCGTTATCGTTATCGTTGTCGCTATCGAAGGTATTTTTACTCTATCGTACACCGAAATGTTCTTTATTTCGATATCCGACATCGCTGACGATGTTCGTTCTATACTATTAACTACTTCAACGTGTCGGGACGGGGCTTTGGTGGGTCGAGTTGTTGTGCGGTTGTGTGGTCAAGGAAGATGATGGCACGGGCGAAGACCCACCCTAAGGTCTCACCGAAACCTACAGCCCTATCGATAACATACGGCATCTGCCCTCTCGAAAGGAACCTGAAATCCCGCTCTAGGGTTACGTCCTTATTCTGGCGGAGCGAGAAGGGAGAACATATTTGTTACATTTCCCTACGAACGGCGAGCGACTAGGAGCCTACACATTTTCTTAGCTTTTTAAAGGGAGGGTAGATAACGTATGGCCCTATCATAGCCCCAAACTGAAACCCTGACCCATACACCGAAGCCAAAACGGACCAAATCGGGACAGAAACGCGGCTGAGCCGCTCCTCTTTCTCGTGGACAAATAAATTTCCTATCTACGGACCAGTATTATCGTGGACGCGGACCACGATTTCTCTTCCCTGGTCAATAAAATGGAGCCCTGGCCAACATGAGGGAGTGCAGACCAATTAGACCGAGTGTTGGCCAGAAACCGAAGATAGAAACCACCGGCAACATTCCCTCAGGACACGTTGTACGTTGTTGGTGTACTTTTCGTTCCCCATTGAGACTGCTTCTTGGAATCCCGAGGCGAAAAACCCCGTTTTAATTGTGGACTACACTACAGGAGTATAGCATTAACCTGTTTGTCGGTTTCATTGTGTGTGGCATACCCACTTTTATTTTTCAGCTCAACTCGGACATAGGAGGTTTTCCCCTCACCGACCTTCCAGATAACTTGTAGTCACTGGTATCGTCGCCCCCCCCCCGCCGGTATAACACGTGCCTTCGTTTCAGTGGAGCATAGGGTTCATGCTACAGTAGCATCATCACTGCTCGTTGATTATTAATAGTATCGCATTTTGGAAGTGGGCCAAAATTCCTTTCGGCATTTGAATCCAAGACCAACTGCCGACCTTTCTATATACTTCCTGCAAACTATGATTTCGGAATTAAATGTAAATAAACAATAAGTAGACTAGTTAATATTAAAAAACATTATAAAAACACTCCAGCTGTGAGATCGAGGATTTCGTCGAAAGTCGAAGCTCACTTCGCAAGCTGTGTGTGATGTACCAGGTATTTTTTAGAGAACGTTTCACCCTATTACTAGTAGTGTTGTCTATACCTGGTATAAGATAAAAAAAACAAATACGGTACGCGCATTCGACAAACACGTTGAACGAACATGTTGTATGAAAGCCTCTAAACACAGCAGTACACCCGAGAGAGAATGCTATTAATATTCACATTCACATGCTCTCAAAAAGGGTGTGCGTGAGTCATCTCACGGTAGGGGTTTCACAGTCTGGGCCACACGTTTCTGACCGATTGAGCGCTTTACGCGAGGAACTATATCGGTTAGCGTGATATTTTACAATCATGTCTGTGTTAGGACCAGCGCATACAAACGTTTGTGCGGGATGAGAGAACGAATTTCTTCGAAGTCATGCTCTGGGGGAGACATTGAGCTCCTCATGTTAGGAATAAAAAAACTTCTGCGGTACCCCTACCGTGAGATGCCTCGCGTGCTGGTATGTTACAGGAGGTGTGTACCCCGTGAAAACACGCAGCACGCATGCATGATGACACAAACCCTCTCGGACACCCAACCAAGCTGATTTTCCTGAAAACGCGAAGAACGCAACCAACGCCGAGCGACTGGTCTCTGAAGAGTTATCTAAACGAGATATTTCCGAAGCCACAATTTGTTGCGTTGCCCCCTTTGTTTTTGGAGAGGATCGTCTGGGAACATCGTTTCAGAGCGCGCGTTATCCTACGTGCATTACGGTGGTGGTGGTGGTGGTGGTACTGGTGGTTGTGGTGGTATAAAAGCCACAATTAATTGCGTTGCCCCCTTGTTTTTGGAGAGGATCACCTGGAAGCATTGTTTCAGAGCGTGCGTTATACTGCGTGTTTATGTTGGTGGTGGTGCTGGTGTTGGCGATATACAGCAGTATGAAGCAAGTGCGAGTAGCTCTAGCCAGGGCAAAACGAACCCCGGCTTCCACGAAGCAGCCGGAGGAGCTGCTGTTTCCGAACACATACATGCACTATATGGTCCTGGTCGCAGTGAAGCCACGACACCCCGCCCCCCCTGGTCAAGACGCGTTCCACGATAGAGGTAGCACTTTTGGGCTCTTTTTGTTTCTGAATGATAGGGCTCCTTAACCCAAAACCGTCGGACTGTAACTCTTGTTTTTTAATCTGTATATATTTATACCTAGGCCAAGGATCCATGCGTCGGATTGCACTTTCAGTTTGCTCAAAATAAGTTTTTTGGATCAGGTGTACAGCTCCTCGAGTGAGGACCCTCAGAAGGCAAATACTAATTGTGCACCTTTACCGTAGCATGTGTCTCAATGACCAAACGACAACGAGCCGGGCTGGCCAATACTCGCTTTTAAACTCGTCCGGCGTTTTCTTGACCATTTGGAATTTTTAGAACTTGGAATTTTGCAGCAGCGTTACTCAGCCTACATCTCATGTGGCGACATTTGAATCATCGGAATCCGGGTTTTTGTCGAGAAAAAATAGAAAAATCCTTTTGCCGTCAAATGTCAACACTAAAGTCTGTACGCAAGTCCGATAAATGATGCCGGTTGTAGTCGGTGTGAACATTCCTTGAGGCATGGCCTAGCGATCGATATCCTTACTATCGCCTAATTCGACCTCCATCAAGAGATACGGCGTGTATAGGATCTCCTTCTTCGAAGTATACAAAGTTAATATACTATTAATAGGATGAGATCCACAAGTTCTGGCATACTCACGCCGATTTTGATTTTTTTAACTTGGATTTTCTATACTTCTTTCTTAAGGGCAGACTACAGGCATATTGCCTACTGCTCCTGTGAATTCTATGTTTTTTAACATCAGCTGTGGCCAAATTATATGTTTTAATTTCTGGAATTATGCCCAGTTCACGAAATCAAAATGAAAATCAAAAGGAGCTGCAGGGAATCAATTTGGCGTACTCGAATGAAGCTTGTGTCAATTTTTCAGCTCAAAATCCGAAAACACGGCGTGAGGAAGTGGGAGACCGACTAAAAAGCTGCTTTTGTCCGGCCCAGCTCTTAAGGCAAGCAATAAATTAGTCTTTATTTCCCACCATCGCCCCCGGCTGGTGGCGGGGGGCCACCGGATGCGCCCCCAGAGGGTCCCACTGAGCGACCCCGCCAGTGTCAAGATAAAGATATACTGTATACCTGGTACGCGATTTGGCTCCGTAAAGGATACCGTACGAGGATAGAATGGCTGTTACGTATACAGTACTACTGCTGAACGTTGTTTTTTCGTGTGGCACGCGGCTAAGGCAACCATAATGCATTACTGGTGGGTCAGTATCATACGTAATGTAGGTGCCAGGAGTGATACGAGTCTATGGATGGACTCAATAAACTCCTGAAGGGCATGGTCCGCGGAATATCGAAATTGCGGACAAATATGATGACCTCCAGAAGATCCTTCCAAGACGCGTTTTGTCACAACTCATAGAGTCTCCTTAGAGTGTGCCGGTTGATAGCGCCTATATTATTGCTCGAATCGGGCCGATGAAGTCACCTAAAGCGACTTGAACAGCTATTTACTAATACGGTGCACCATACATACAGTAGTTAATATGACCTACGGTACACACAAAACCTTCCCGATCTCCCTAGGTTTGCTGACAATATTTGGTCCTGTTTACTATGGCCCCCCGTAATAGGAGTACCTGTGTCGGTGTTGTACCCAATAGTGCCAGTGTCCGTTACACACTGCCGGTATCGTTGGCTATGGCATTCCCCGGCAGCATATGGAGACCACCACTGCAAAAAAACTGCTACGTTCGACGGGCAGGGTGTGGTGTTGCTGACGTTATCGGCTGACTGACGATGGGGTATATCTAACCGCAACGTTGATCAGCGAATCTTCCGCGGATTGAGCAGTTCACCATTATTCCTGTTTCTGCCGTGTATAATGATTTTTATATCATAGATAGGGCGATAAAGCACTCCCCAGGACGAGTAAAACGGGGGCGTAGACCAGAAAACCCAGCGTTTGATCGCACAACCTTATCTGAAACAAAACTATACAGCTCCTCCAGCCCTAACATTGACACGCTGACCCTTACCCACAGCCGCAATGAACCAAAAATAAATATCGAGTTTAAAATGTTGACGAGGGAAAGGGACAGCTGAACCCCTTTCGCGACAAACATTATGGCAAGAACCGCAAGAGCAAAGGTGGAGATAGATCTTCTGTGTTTACCCTGTGCGAGCCCGGCTGGTGTGTCAAAACATCTGGCGCCCAGAATAAATGGGACGAACACACACACACCTGGCCAGACAAGTGGCTCCGCTTTCTCCTGGAGAGAGAAAATTCCAAACTACGGACCAGTATAGTCCTGAATGCGGACCATGGTTCCCCTCCCTGCCCAATTAGAAGGAGCCTCGGCCAACATCAGGAAGTCGTGGCAGGAAAGGCGGGAGTCCTGGCCAGTGGTATGGAGTAGGAGCTACGAGCAACATTTCCTCGAGACACGTTTGCACGTTTGTTTGGGACTATACTATTGTAAAAAACTATAAATACATTACAGCTCTGAGATCGAGAAACTCATCAGATGATCTGTGCAAGCTGCGTGTGATGCTCTGATCGCGCGTGTCGTTATTCATATATATCGTTGTCATTGAGACTATTCTTAGAGTTCCGAGTCGGCGAACCATGTTTTATTTGTGGACTATCATGCATCCCATCATACCAGGTACATGACTATTAAATAATAGCATGTTAACTGGGCCAAGACCTAAACATTTTGGATCCAAGGCCAACTGGCGAACTTTGCACTTCCTATATTCACATTTTGTTTCAGTATATTCACATTTAGTTTCAGAATGAAATGCACACAAAACATTTACTATTAGTAATACTATTGGAAAGTGAAGTTTGTTGAAACGTAAGTAACGTTTTTTTTTCGAAACGGTTCACCCATCTAATAGTTGCACAACATTCAGTTCGCGCATTTGTCGAACACATCGTAAGAAAGCCTCTGCGTATCCGAGAGAAGATTCCACATATCTTTCTTATAGACGTGCGAGCTGGTACGTACCAGCGTACCAGGTGTTGCGTCGGTATATGAAGTAAGTACGAGTAGCTCTGCTACGAGCGAGGAAAACACAAATACCGGCTGCCCCGTAGCTGCGATATATCCGAACAGTATCATCCCGATCGCCGTGAAGGCAAGACCCCCGCCCCCCCACCCCCCTGTAGCTGCTCGGGGAGGGCACACCCAATATTTGGTTAACAAACATGGTAGACCTAAAATATATTGTAGATATAAACATGCTCTGATATGATTTGATACGTAACATCTCGCGACGTAAGACAACTTTTATGTCAAGGGCCACGGTTTGTATACGCACTTAAAGTACTGTCTTGTAACAGAGGAAAATAAAACGCGGGCAAAAGAAAATGCGACTCCTCAAAGATCCCAACGGCGGACCAAGAGTATGACCCACGAAAGATCCAGGTATTAAATATACCAAGACGTGCGACGAGCAGCGTCACAAACGTGTGTCAACATGACTGACGCAGCAGGAGAGTCACCCGCTGCATAGGAAAAGGGCGCGTGGATCTGTCCTAACGCTGTACCAACAGCTGTTGTCTGGTGCCATAGATTGGCGTGTTGCGGTCGCTTCCAGTGAAGCACCCAATGATGTCGGGTCGTTCACCCCACCTAAAACGTGGGACGACCTCAAGTCAGCCTTGCTCGACCTCCTCATGCCGAGGAATTCAGTTCAGGAGTGCGCGCTCACACTAGCTAGTTCGTACACTATTAATATTTAAAACTGACCACAAAAACATTTCACGACTGCTCGCATGATTTTCGGACGTTAACGTCTGTGACCGATCTTCCATGGGTCGAGCTGTGTCGGACATTATCCTTGGTGCACGCTTTTGCAGGGTAGGAAAAGCACTTGCTTACCAGTGGGATGAAGGTACAGGCGTACCTTAGACCCAACCGACAATGTCTATTCCTATCCTACTACAGTACAGGGCACCAAATAAGAAACCGGATAATAAGAAAAGCAGGCTGAGATTTGCAGGGGAAAAACAAATTCGGGAGCCTTAATGCTGAAGTTAGTGTTGAACGGACCTTCTCCCACACAAGAAACTCAGCCTGGGTCGGTATCTCTGTTTCTTGTTAGGTGTCCTGCACGGCTGTACAGCGCTTACCCTGTAACCGTAACCGTAACCCTACCAGCGCTGGCACCCGGATCTGAATCCGAACCCGGAGTCAACGCCGGCTAAACTTGGCCAGAAATGCGCGGCTGCACCGAGTTCGCATCGACAGAGAAGTTCCCGAACCATACGCACCAGTATCCTGAAGTGCGGACCATGATCTGCCGCCAAGGCCAATAAGAGGCAATCCCGGCGAATATGGGGGAGTCCTGGCCAATCGGACGGAGGGCTGGCCAAAAACAGGCGGTAGAAAATATCGGGAAGATTCCCTCAGGATACGTTGCACATTTTGTGGTTATAGCGATGTTTATGGGTCTGTTTCCGCGCGTCCCGAGTCGCAAGCCACGTATTCTCAACCGCCACCAAACGCTGCTCCTCCCGTATCATGCGAGGCCAATAAGACATCACGCAGACAACACGCAATCACACCACACCACAACAACTGGTACCAGGTGTTGTTGTTGTTGTTGTTGTGGTCGTTGTTGTTGTTGTTGCTGAGTGTTGTCACTATCACTACGTGGTGCCTCCTTATCACCTTACACAGTAGCCGCGCCGGAGAGGTCAAAAGGCAACCGCATAATCCCCCACGAACGAGCGGCGAAGAGCTGATCCACCTATTCCGAGACCCATGGGTGCATCAACCCATCAAACGCCCGAATCTTCTACTGCTGCAGGTGCCAGACGTTCACCAGCATCCCCCGTCCATAGCCCGGCGAGTACATCAAGAAATTCTGGAGACACTGGTGCAGCTAGCACCACCACCGCCACCATCACTGCTGCAGCGGGTACCCCGGATGCGGCCGGCAGCTGTGCTGTCAGTGGCGTAGCGGAGGCCGCTAGTTCCTCGTGGCGATTGCGATGGTCGAGGTACAAGAAGGCGGTGTCTACGGCGTGCCAGCCTACTGCGAAAGTCGGCCCGAACACTAATAGTACTGCTGCTATGGCTGCTGTAGTATTCTTGGAGGATGATATTGAGTCCGGAAGTACCGTCAGTGACGGTACCGCTCCCATCAGTCCCAAGACAAAAAAGCCCGCTGCAGCTGCTGTTGATGGTGGTGGTGGTAATGGTGGTGGTGGTGGTTGTGGCTCATCTGGGTTGGTCATCAACAGCCTCGAGGCGGCGAAGGGTAGCGACGAGAAGAAGAGCGCGAAGAGAACGAGCTGCTTGGGGCGCCTCCTCACAATGTACAGCGGTGAGTGGAGGGAGGTGTCCGTGCACGGCACGTATTCCATTTACGTTGGCAGTAGTATGATACTGCTGCATGTACACGCGATTTAAACGATCGAGAGAGTATATGATAGGCGTGTGCACGTGCAGATTACAAAGGGTATTCTAATGTATCATGTGTATGTACCCCATTCACCACACATATATACATGCGGTTGTTGCCACAGTAACTCATCGTCGCAATAGGTAAGTCCGTGGTCACAGGACAGACTCAATTCACTCTGGAGCAATTGCTCTGGTGTGGATGACCACCTCAAGCTAAATAACAACATAACCCGAAAGTGCTATACCTACACATTGTACCACAGTAGTATAATAATCCATCTTCTTTTTATACATATGATATGATATCATACTTGTTGTGCGAAATTAGAAACAAAAACCGTTGTCAAAATCCTCCTCCTCCTGCGGGGGGTGTCTTGTG
>JBBMKB010080775.1:1421-12518 GCA_037833945.1 Alaria marginata
AAAGGTACAACATCAGCCGTCGACGTATAGTCAACGAACTGAGGGTTTATTTCCGGACCGCCCGCAACAAAAACGTCATCACATTTTACCTGGTGGTGTGTATTTGTGTTTGTCCCTATTTACCTAAATTTACGTGTACTTATATATAATCCTCGGTATTTACTTATATTTCCCTAGACTTACCTGCGATGATTGATAACGCGCCAGTCTATGTGCGGAGCTTTCAGAGAGAATGAGAGTTTGCGTGCGTATCCACAGCAGTATTACGGGGGAACGTACTTAATAGGACCAAATATTGGTCGTAAACATAGATAAATATATACTGTAGGTTTTTGTGTCTACCGTAGGTCCTATTAACTACGTTCCCCCGTCAATAACCGACGGCCGGAGGTTTCGTCTGCAACTGTGCCGGAATAGCTTAACCGCTTTGTAACTGCGCCCAATCGTGTTGGGACCAACCGCTTGAATTTTGTGCGGGATCGTTTTTGGCCCTTGTGAAAGGGTTGGGCGGTCCGCCGGCGAATAGACTGTTGTTGCGCCTGCTGGCGGAATGTCCGGGGTTAGAGGCTGGAGTTAACGACCAGGATGGGCACTGGGTGTTGTTGGGATGTCGTTGGGTTTGAAGAACTGGTTCAATGCGGAGACATTTAACAACAAAAACAACAACAACAACAACAACAACAACAGCGGAACCCCGGCGAAACTCTCTTTCTCCGTCTTTGAAAGCGGGAGGACAAAACGTTGGCAAACTTCGATCGTCTACTCGTACGACGATCAGCAGGAAAGACCAAAACCTATACGCGATACAAGCCAAGACGAATGCCCTCGGGGGAAGAATGGGAAGGGAAGGGAAGGGAAGGGAAGGGAAGGGAAGGGAAGGGAAGGGAAGGGAAGGGAAGGGAAGGGAAGGGAAGGCGCCAGTGACCTTCTTCTGTCCTTCGAAGTTCGAGGATGAAAGTTAACGAATTTTGATTAAATTCAACGAACACCATGATAGATAGTGGGAAAGGCACCACATACAAAAAAATTACCCAACACTAGTTTCTAAATATTGATAATTTGTCCCTAAACAACGAAGAAGCGTGCTACTTTAGACTAGGTATTAGTATAGCACGTTTTGGCTGAAATTTTGTTTTCGAGTGACGTAGGGGTCCCTTAACCCAAAAAAACGTCGGAATGTTGATCTTGTTTCGCAAAAAAATTTGGTTGTATATATACCTACCGTAGACCATGAGATTTAGTTGTTCATCCGGTCGCGCGTCGATTTTTTTTATCAGAATTCGTGTTTGGGTACAGAGATCCTAGAGTGAGGAGACTCAGAAAAAAAATTAGGTGCACCAATAATACTGTGTCGGACGCAAACCCAAGGCCGATAGCCCCGGGGGGGGCGCACTCATTTGTTGCTTGCCTCAGTCATTTGACCATTGACCACGCATTCCTTTCGAGACGGACCACCGGGCGGGGGGGATATCCCCCGGGGGGGGGGAGGGTAGTAAGTCCCCAGGGATCTCCTGTCATCATTGAACGCTCGAAGGTGTGAGTTGGTAAAAAACTAAATTGAAGGGGGACCATAGTAAATAGGGACCTACGGTATACAAAAAAACTATATATTTACCTATTATTACTAGCAATATTTGATCCTATTTACTGTGGTCCCCCGTAAAATAACGTAATTTGACGATCAGGGGGAAAGCTCACTGTTACTCTATATACGAGTACGAGATGAAAACCAAGCCGTGGCGCCGGAGGAGGAGAGACAATTAAGATTCACTATGGATTGATATTGCCCTTGGTAAAATTGTTTTTCTCACCCTGGCAGCATCCGGGGGAATCATTGATTGACCTATACCTTGAAAGAGGAAAACATCGGGGGAAAAAAGCGCGGCCGGAGGGAGTATCACGCAGCTTGCAAAGATGAGTATCGACTATATATTAGTTCGATCGAACTCACAGCTGACGTATTTGAAATAGTTGTTTTTAAAATATGGGAAGGTGCCAGTGACTACTTACCGTCGCTGAAAGAAAGAGGGCGTGAATCGGCAACAAACGATGGGCGTAGACGAGCAGTGTGTGTGTGTTCTTCACATTAAACCGTTCTTTCTACCCGTCGACATCCAGCTCAACCAGTGTCCGTGCCGATTCTTCTATCCTAGAGAGATACAAGTTCTGTGGTCACAAAACTACGCCACAAAGGTGCTACATTGCTATGCAGTAAGCACAGTAGGTAATGCAAATGCCACGTCATCATACTTGGTACGATACGCACGACATACACATTCTATGAAAGATAGAAAACCGAATGAACAAAACAAACAAAAACAAAGCGAAACAAAAGCAAAGTCGAAAGAGGGAAAAATAGCAGTAGGAAATATGAACTGTATGCGCGCACGACACAAACCAAGGAAAATGTCCCGGGGGGGGGGGAGGGGGGGGGGCGGAGAAGGACAAGGGGAAAAGGCGCCTGTGACCACACGGCTGCCCACCACCGAAGGTGCCCGAGCTTTGCAAAGTTTTAGGTTGTTAAGCACGGCTGCCCACCACCGAAGGTGCCCGAGAGCTTGCAAAGTTTTAGGTTGTTAAGCACGGCTGCCCACAGATGGTGCCCGAGAGCTTGCAAAGTTTTAGGTTGTTAAAAAGCATGGGTTTCTTCTTGAAGTATGCTGTGATGGGTGAGCTGGGCTGTAGAGCCCCTCTAGTGAGAGCAACCTCAGGGACGCTTCGTGGGCGCCTCCATGCCACGGCCTGCGTCGAGAGGGGGAGGGATGCGCGCTACGATAGAGGTATTACGGGGGAACGTAGTTAACAGGACCAAATATTGGTAGTAAAAGCAGATACATACATAGGTTTTTGTGTCTACCGTAAGTCCTGTTAACTACGTTCCCCCGTAATAGGCATTAGTACGCGTGGTACGATACTATTACGGGGGGCAATAGTAAATAGGACCTACATAACACACAAAAACCTATGTATTTCTCTATTTTTGCTAACAATATTTGGTCCTATTTACTATGATCCCCCGTAATAGGTATTAGTACGCGTGCTATTATACGATACTAGGTATTAGTATAGCCCTTTTTGGCGGTGAAACATTTTCTGCGTGACGGGGGGGCTCCTTAACCCCTTTAGAACCCCAAACCCCGTCCTTATACTATTATCAAGTAATTTTGTCCCCAAAAAGGGTTTCCAGTTGTAAAGGGGTTAATACGCGCGCTACATGGTGCTACTACCATATTTCAGCGTTGACACAGTAGACTACTGCTGTAGGGGACCACGGTTTTCATGTCTCTTGTCGCCATATAGCAAGTATTTAGGGTTGCTATGTGAAGTGGGAGCTATTGACTGCTGTGGAGGCGGGCGATGATACTCTACTATTAATAGATGGGCATGACAAAAAAAGGTAACACTATGCGTGCGGAAAAACGCTTGTGCACGTTTACTAGGAAACACGTCTTCTTGGGGACTGAAATAAGAAAGGGCAACATTTGGAAGTGTGTAGTCGCGCGCGCCCAGAATATCAGAAAGTCCGCTCGAGTCCGATTTCAGGTTTGCTCATGAGAGGGCCGGTAATACCGCAGTGTGTGGCTGCATGCGCTGTTGCCATGACGGATAGGTATATTAGCAAAATGTCGGTTGAAGGTACTGTTGCTTTTTGACGGACTTGGCGGACAGCCGTCAAGGAACTCACGATATAAAAACTAGGATAATACTGTACCAGGCAAGTCTAAAGAGGCGTTGGGTTGCGTTGGGTTGGGTTGGGTTGTGGTTGGAGTTGGTGGGTGGGTGGGTAGGTGGGTGGGTGGGTGGGTGGGTGGGTGGGTTAGACAAGCCAAAACTAGACCGTCAACCTGACGACTTTGTGTATCATTATTAGTGGGTGTGGGATAAGACCAAGAGACTACGTGTCCAAAAGCGTGGGCGGGTCACGCACACGGTGAAGAGACGAGCGCATGCGATGTGCCCCAACTCTCAACTCCGAACCCCCAACAACAGCAGCAAAGCAACGTATCATATAATACGATTGATGTGATTTGATCTTTTGCATATTCCATACCGGACAAAATAAAACCCGAGGAAAAAAGTCCCGAGAGTCTGTAATAAATATGAAAAAGGTACACCAGGTATAAGATGGTCGCGACTCGAGAGATTAGTCTATAGCAGTACGTATGATAGAGCTGCTTGCTATTCATAGATGTAAAATCATTGACGGTAGGATCTGGATTGCTCGAAAACGAGATCAGTATGCTAGAGGTCGATGGGTGCAGAGAGAACCACCGCACACGCAGTTGGACACACGCACATCATCGTAGCGTGTGACTCTCTACAACCAGTTCGCCAGTACGAATACAACGAATACGTACACACGCCGTCGTACAGTTGCGCTATTTATACCGGTTTCAGTGTAGCACCGGTGACTCATCATTCGTGCGTGATCCTATTACGGGGGACCATAGTAAGTAGGACCAAATATTGTTCGTAATAATAGGGAAATATATAGGTTTTTGTGTCTGCCGAAGGTCCTATTTACTCGGGTCCCCCGTGATATAGTTGACTATACGTCGACGGCTGATGTTATACTTTTTTCTTAATTAATAATACCTGTAAATTCTCATCACACCAAAAGGACAAAATCATCAAACAAACGCGGGAAAGTACGTACACGTATGAACGGCGAAGGGAAACAAAAACGGAACGGAATCAAGCGCCCAAGACACACTGCATCGTCACGAAAAGAAAGGCAGCTCGTAAGACATCGGACGAAGGGTGCTTCCGCGTAGGACGAGGGAAGGAGGGAAGGAGGGAGGGAGGGAGGTGACCGGCAAGGATACAAGCGCGCGTCTTCTCGTCTGATCTTCTATGTAAAATCGTAAAATCAGCAGATCTGCCGCAGCCGAGCAAGCCGCTGGATGAAAAAAAAGTAGAACGGCTGCTTCTAGTTTTCGTGCTGTCCTATACAAAAAGCAAGACTTTTCCACAAGTCGCATTTGTCACTCAGCAGCAACAGCAGTGATGAACATACGGGACACGCAAGCCAGGCAAGCTGATCTATTGCTGTAGACAAGACACATAGCGCACCACCACCAGCTAACGGCATACACAGGATGAACCCACCTGCTGCTAATGTCAGGAGTGGCCATCTGTGAATGTAGGCCGCTACTGCTGCTGCACGAGTGCACGAGTCGTACGAACTCGTAACACACGACGAAAATCCAAGCATAAAAAAAAAAACGCGCGGGCTGGAGGCATCACACCCAGCGCAGGCCCAACATAGTACAGCAAAGCCGCGAAATATGAGCAAGGTAGAAACACAATAGCGAACCACTGCTGTGCGCACTGCGAGGAAGGAGCGAGCGTCCAAGCACAGCCGCTACCCGAAGGTTTGACGGGGGCTTACGAGCCTCAGCCTTGCTCCGCGCGAGGCGCCGATTCAAATTTGCGGGCCATACCATACGAAAACACATCACACAAAAAAAACAGAGACACAGGCCAGGCACTCGACTCACCCTAGTACAAGAGCGAGTGAAGCGCTTCGTCAATTCCAGCGACGCTCTAGGGTGTCCTTGTGAGGTGGTGCACGCTGCGCTGGTGGGTCAGGTGTGAGCTGCTGCCGTGGTCAGCGTTGGGTGTGTGTGTGGTGCTTCTGAAAAAAGTGCGCGAGAGAGAGCAAATTTGAATTTTGGGCGGGGACGGTATCCACACATAAGATACCGCCTTCATATCGTATCGAAACCTAGATCTGCGAATATTTGTTTTGCTACCGATATGAACGTAAATGTAAAGACCTTTTTGTCATATCATATAAGGATAACACGGTCCTTATATTTCCTATCCTGGTGTGCTGTGGTATCTTGAATCCGCACCCGTTATCTCTGGTCCTGCTCTTGTCAGTGTCGCATGCCAGCGGTGTGTCGTTATTATTCTCAGCGCCCCACATATCTCCATTGCCCGTCGAAGTTTGGCTTGCGTAGTCGCCAAGCATTAGTCGTAAACGATAGCTGGTACACCATACCTCGAAACCTGAAGTGATCACACACCATGCTACCTCTCGATTCGGAATTCTTAATTCGGAACCAAGCCCTATAGAATTATGGGCGGAAATGTAAGGACATTTTAGTAATAGTAATAATGTTTAATCGGTCTTTATAATTCCGGTCGATGTGGCATATCCTAGAACCAGATATCAAGATCAAGATCAAGATCCCAACAACGATCAGTTGGTCTTTTTTACACAGACAGGCTGGTTCAAGGCTGGTTCAGAGACAATCTGACTGGAGAAGTTGCCTGTTGCGAAACAAACTACTCGTACACCTGCAAAAGTACTGGACCAACTTGCATACACAAGGTATCGCAGTGATCCCTGGCAGTATAGCCGGAACCAATGCCGTCACTAGATTTTTTGTTGGGCGCGATTGGCGAGCGCTATCATACACGTAACAAGTCACAACGATATTATTTCTGCTGCCTCTGACTTTGGTTACGTACGTACCAGGTAGCATGTTTTTTTGCTATGTGTACAGCCCACATCGGATAGATATATATCCGAACCAGCGTGTTTTAGTATCCTACGCACTGCTGCCTTCCTTTGTACTCATGCGAAGTTGTGCAGGGGTGTTCGTAGCTCTCCCAGAACGCGTAAGCCCCAATTGCGCGCATGCATGTGCTTCTTGCGCAGTGGGCACAGGGTGAAGCAGGAAGGAGTGTTCCCCATATAAGGGTCAGATAACCACATGCGGCCGATGCAGCCAGAAACACCATCATTACATATTGCATGCTGTCCTTGTTCAACTCTGCAAGCAGCGAGGTACAAGAGTACATCGGTCACGCGGCTTCTTTATATTCTTACGATATGAAGAATATAGTCTGCGAATCCCGTAACTCCTGTCTCTTGACGGTGTGTAGCGGGAAGATGCGGCGTAACTGCAGGACACAAAAAAAACTAACCAATCATAACACTCTTTGACAGTTTATTGTCCCGTTTCATGCGTTTTGTGTACGGGATACGGTTGTTCCATAGAATCTCCTCCTAGGAAAAGCGTCTTGTCCCGGGAACAGCCAGTCAGTACAGCTGGGACTCCCACGGCCACCGCAAGCGCGGTCAGGTAAGTCGTACCCTCGAGGCACCAATGGTCGCCCCCCTATCGACTTGAAACGATCGATCGAACTGCCGGTCAACGGTCGGACCTCCTTGCTTGATGAATTGGCGAAGAACCGCTTTCACTTGTTGGGTTGGATGGATTTTCACCGGTTTTTGTTGGCGTCCCGTATCCTGTATACACCCTTTTGGGGAGCTTTCGAGCACGAGCACACCTCGAGCTCTGCCCCTACGCGCGCTGAGCCTGTAGCACCTGCCCTACGCCTGTCACGGGCCGTTCCGTTTCCCAAGTATCTAGCCGTGGTGTGCTCGATACGACCTGCTTCGGGGCTTCTTGTTGCCGGGTAAGATCCTGCAGCCCGCATTCCTCACCCGTACCCAGGGTCAAAGGCTACTTTTCCAGCAAACAAAAACAAAAAATCTTTCGATACGAGCGGCCTGATATCCGGTTTCCTCCATCTATGTCTCGTTTCGTCTGACCGCCCCTCCCGCCCTACCTCAGGTCGCTGTGGACGTATGCCGCGCCTGGCGAGCATCGCGCTATTCGTCGCGTCTAGCTCGGTATTAAGGCTAGGCACAACCAGTGGTTTATTGCACGCGGGGGATGGGCCGGGTATCGAGGCGGGAACGCCCCATGGCTACGCCAGGGGGAAAGAGCCGAAGGTAAGGGGTTCGTTGGCATGCGGCATTGACAGATGCCTGATACTTTCACAAGCTCTATCTTTAGTGGGCTATTGTAGCAGTAGATTGGATAACCGAGTTGGCCAGTAGTTGTGTCCGAGACTTCGGCGCTGGAGCGTTTGGTGTACGCCGGCGCGATGAAAGCCAACACTACTGTAGAACAACTTCGAAACATTGCGGAAGGCTGCCCAAGGGTTTACGTCGTCTATCAGGCAAAACAACAGCAGTCCTTCACATAGCACTGAATACTGGCATCATGAGTGCATACTCGTACAAGTTTAACATATAGTCTAGGCATCTACGATATATTGTCGGAGGGCAAACATAGTAAGAGTAAATAATATTTTTAGTTTGTTTTTGGTCGTGGAAATATACTGCTTGGTTTGGGTGGTGTGCTTCGTCACGTCGACCCGACTACAACTGTTCATGTACCCTTTTATGCTATTAACAGGTATCATAAAGCCTCTACGTCTTTTTTGTATTATTTGTAACCCCTTCAGTAAAATAAGACCCTACATAGTAACATGCGGTCCAATGTGTTCGCTCACCGCATTGCCATGTAACAACATACGTTATTGTAGACTTCCCTGCTACTACTGGAGAAGAAGCCGATCGAGGAGAGAAAAAGGAATGACTGCTGCGCGGCTTTGCTCTTGGAGGAAGACCTTGCCCCTCGCAAGTCGGGTGGGGAAGTAGAACTGCCGCCGAGCTGGTGAGATAGCGGCTCGTGTTTCGTTGAAAACCTCGCCCGGCCGCTCCCTGCACTTTCATTTCGAACTACTGACCCGCCTCATGATACCATCCATGACGTTACAGCAGTAAGAATACCATAGTTGCTGAGAACATGGATAACCGCACACCTGCATAGTCAAAATTCCACCCCGATTCAGACTACTCATATTTATACCGCGTCCGTGTCCGCGCGATGTCCCCTCATGAGGGCGCTCGCCCCAATGCGCTCGCCGACAATTTGCTCAAGATTTCGCGCATAGCTTTGGGGGGCCGTTGTCAACTGCTTGCACGCTCGACCAGTAGTCCGTCGTGTACACGCGCTTTCATTTTGTGGCAGCAGGAAGGCCAATCAGCTTCAACGTACGTATTGCAGTACAGTAGTACCGGTACATATCGCATCAGCTCATCGCACGAGACTGATATTTGCATGTCTATGACCGCCCCTTTGTTATGGGATGTCTCTTTCGTGTCCCTTGTCGTCGTGTGCAGTTTGGAAGAGGGGGCGTTCTGCCACGCCTACAATGTGTACGGTCCCGCCCCAGCAGTCCCAACCCCGCCGGTGAGCGGAGAATTCGTGCCTCTTTGCATCTGTGTCCGGGAATGAGCTGGGTTAGGATAGAAGAAAAGTGTCACGTATCCAAACCGTGAAGATCTGCGCCATCCACAATCAAAATCATCGAGCCACTAGAAACTTGTAATTTCTTCCTCGTGGAAACTGTCCTGGGCCATGGGCATTAACCTGAACACCTTGCTGTGTACTCGTAATGATCGAACGGGAGCTACGATAGAGGTAGCACATTTTTTTTTTTTCTCTGAATGACGGGGGGCTCCTTAACCCCTTTACAGCTGGAAACCCGTTTTTGGGGACAAACCACTTGAAATTAGTATAGGGAGGGGATTGGGGTTCTGAAGGGGTTAACTCAAAACCGTCGGAAACTCCTTGTTTTTCAGTCCGATTTTTTTGTACACCTAGGCCACATGGGTTTGTTCACCGGGTTGCGCTTTCAGTTTACTCACAATCAGTTGGTGGGTGAGGTTCAGAGCGCCCTAAAGTCAGGATCGCCGGAAAAAAACAATGGTTGATGCACCTCTATCGTACTATTAGTACTATTAGTAGCATGTGTCATCGGTTGATTTTCTCTCGGTGCGCTTTGCTCCGTGACCGACCACGAGTGACTCGGGATGAAAGCAGATATATCATGCCGTCGCTACGTGCACGTAGCTAACCTGTAAATCAGCAATCTCGAAAGGGAAAATACACCAAAATTGGAAGTAATGTACTTGCGTTGCTCTTCAGACACCGCCTGACGAATCGATTTACACATCCAGGTCCTCCGTGTGCTCTTTGCTCGTAAACCGAAGGAATGCACCGAGTTACTACTGAGACTCCCACCAGTTCGTTGTGAAACGATTTTTTTTCATTTCTCCCCCTTGTTCTTTAGTTTGTCAGTTCGATTTTGTGACTCTTGTCTTTGTTTCTGTGCCAAAACGGTTGAGGCGAACCGTTGCCGAGGACACTGCGAGTGCGACCACAACCCTATCATACATGCGCGGCCACATCATTGCGACATTTCCTCGTGATCCTCACTGACATTTTCAAAACAATGTTGCTTTCTTTTTACCATTCACAATTCGATGTATCATTCTTGCAGGCTGACATCAAGGAAGATGCTGCAAGCGCTGTCGAAACCCCCGACCCCCCGGCGCAGGCAAACACACCGGAAAGCGACACGCAGGTGAGACTACTTCGTCGCTCGGTAGAACCCCGTTCTGTACGCGATCGTGACTGCAGTCATATCTGAACGGAAGCATAGGGACCATTGTCATACTAGTATGAAGACCCAACGTTCCTTACATTTACTTGTATTACGGGGGAACGTAGTTAATAGGACCAAATATTGGTAGTAAAAAGAGAGAAGTATATAGGTTTTTGTGTCTACCGTATGTCCTATTAACTACGTTCCCCCGTAATAGAGATATATTGTACCACTCTGGGCGTGAATACAAGGGACTTCTCAACTCAAGTCAAACTATTGAAAAATAGAAACATAGAACATGAGTCTAACGACGTGAGTTCGAATCCCGGCATGATCACGAGTTCACTTTTTTGAAGCTTCATTTTTCCTTCTTCTTTTTTTCTTTACTGTCGACCTATGTTGACACAACCAAGTACTACTCGGACCTCATGATCGGTTTCCGCCAGTTGAGAGCAATAACATATTATTAGGATCGCAACGAGAAGCTCTTCGGATAGCTGAAACAACTGAAAATACCATACTGAAAACCAATGTAAAAAAACTCGATTTTTCGGCCTGTGAGAGCTCAGTCAAATTTCCAAACATTCCTTACGGGAAAAATTGCGCGAAATCCCAGGAATCGAGGGGGGGGGGCTGATAACTGAACATCCCCGGGTCAACCAACGGAACTGTGCAAAGCTTTGGCTTATCTGCATGGTATATGAACGTAAACGATTCTTATGTTACGACAACCATATCCTACGGCTTCCTTTTTGAGATGTCCCTTATATTCATTCAGGGCTGTTCACGGGTCAGGTCAAACCTCACGGGTCGGGTAGGGGGGGGGGGGGGGGAGGG
>JBBMKB010080786.1:0-12514 GCA_037833945.1 Alaria marginata
CGACGATTTTGGGTTAAGGGGCCCCGTCGTCCAGAAAGTAAAAACGCCAAAAATGCTACCTCTATCGTAGAACGCGTGGGTAATAATGACACATTCTACGATATAATATAGGTTTACCATTTTGTTTTATGAAGCTCTTCACTTGAGGAGTGTTACTCTATATCCTCACCGAAAAAAAACACTTGGGAGCAACCTGAAAGTGCAATGCGACGAACAAACCCGTGTCCAAAACGATACGAAAATAATAAGGTTGGAAAAATAGAATGACGTTCGGACGATTTTTTTGGGTTAAGGAGTCTCGTCATCCAGAAAACAGAAGCGCCAAAAATGCTACCTCTATCGTAGAACGTGTCTAATAGTTACCTCATAGCTACTGGACTGGGTGTCCATGTGAAATAGTCAGCACAGAGTGAAGAAATATTTCTGCCTGGCAACTTCCAAACCAGAACGAGACAATATGGGATGGGGTGGGTAGGTGGGATATGGTAAAAGGGAGATAGGATGAAAGGATAGGAGAAGAGAAAACCAAGATAGGACGGAGAAACAATATTTTGGAAGTCGGATGGGAGACGGGAACGAGGACATCTAGATGGCACGGGGGTGAGATTTGATGATATCGGGATGGGATGAGATGGCATGGACGGAGTGGTGGCCAGACAATGCCGGTACTGTTTTTTTTCGGGCTGACTATATCAAGCGACACCCCGTCCTCTTCTACGCTACGCGTGTGTTAAGATAAGGATACCAGCTTTCGGCCAAGACGCTAGATTACGTAGGGTTATACATTGTTGGCAAAAATGGGTTCTGCATGACGGGGCTCCTTAACCTGTTTCTCATAGCTTCGCCGAAGAAAAATAAAATCTTGCATGTATGAGCTGTTGTGTGCCTAGGCCACGCGACGGATCCTCGGGTTAAGCTCACCTTTTTTCTCGAAATATTACGGGGGACCCTAGTAAATAGAACCAAATATTGTTAGTAAAAAGAGGTAAATACATAGGTTTCTGTATGTACCGTAGGTCCTATTTACTATGGACCCCTGTAGTAGGTGTATGGGTGAGTGAGGCGCACAGAGTTCCGCAGGCGAGGCGCGCCTTAGAAACAATATGCGAAGCCCCTACTGCTGCTGTATAGCACGTGTCTCGGCTTACGTCTGACTGGCAGGGCTACCCAGCACACGACATACGCATTCTACGACAGAGGTAGCATGTTTGGCGTTTTTATTTTCTGGATGATGGACGGGGCTCCTTAACCCAAAATCGTCGGAATGTCCTTCTATTTTTGCTATTTGCTTTTTTTGTATAGAGATGGGCCACAGGTTTATTCACCTGATTGTACTTCAATTTTGCTAAAAAAAAACGTTTTTCGGTGAGGGTATAGAGCTCCTCAAGTGAGGAGCTTCAGAAACAAAATGGTATTATACCTCTATCGTTGGATGTGTCAACTACCCGACATGGTGCGAAGGCCGACGGTGGTTTACATCAATAGCATTCGTCGCGTACCTAGGGCATGGGGAATTTTACCGGGGGTCCCTTTCAGGTTTTTCTATTGCTCGTGTTTTTAAAACTCTATAAATAAATGGAACACACAAACCACATGCTACCGCCCACCAACGATGTGACCTATCATCGTCCTCCCAACACCAACTGCGCTCATTGTGTTCGAACATAGGCAAGCGTGTACGAGGTATGGTTCAGTACATTACTGGTACACGTTTGCTCCCATGGAAACACTCGACTTGTGCCAAACTCGTGATTTCGCCAGCATGATTTAATGAATATCGGCTGACTTTTGTTCGAAAAACATTGGCAGGTGAGAAAAGGCGACATGTTGTGCTGCCACCAAATCCTGGTCCAGATGGACGAGACCAAGTTCGGCCCCGACGCGAGAAAGTTCAACCTGAGGCGTTTTGTGGGAAACCCCGACCTCAAGAAAGATGTGAGCGTCGAGTGGATATTTAGAGCTGACACATTCTACGATAGAGGTGCACCATTCTTTTTCTGAAGCTCCTCACTTAACCCCTTTACAACTGGAAACCCATTTTGGGGACACAAATACTTGATACTTGTATAGTAGGGAGGGGGTTTGGGGTTCTAAAGGGGTTAAGGAGCTCTATACCTGCACCGAACAATGTTTTTGAGCAAAAACTGAAAGTGTAATCCGATGAGCAAATCCGTGGCCCATCTATACAAAAAAAGCATAGTGCAAAAATAGAATGTCATTCCGACGAGTTAAGGTTAGGGAGCCCCGTCATCCAGAAAATAAAACCGCCCAAAAGTGCTACCTCTATCGTAGAACGCGTCAGCTGTCCTTTGTGTTTAGTTACTGTTGTCGTGGTCGCAGGCGACGAAACCGTTCAAACTAAGAATTGCACCTCAAACAAGTACTGCCCGTCGACCCTTATCCGTCCTCGATGCGTTTGACGATCCTCATTTTGATAGCCCAGCATGCGCCCAATGATGACGGCTGTCATCCTTGTTACCTGTCTCTCCCCCCACCCCCCATGTGTTACTGTTGTCACCTTCGGCTCGTGCCTAATCGCGCCGAAACACGCCTATGTAATCAATCCACCCCCCACTACTTATTTGCATGCTGACGAGTTTTTCTGCTTGCCTGTTCACTTGCTCACTTGCTCACTTGCTCACTTGTTCACTTGTTCACATGTTCACTTGTAAACGTGTGATGTTGTGATATTATCATCTTGTGATTATGTGGTGCTGTTTTTACCTCTTTACGGTTTTACTTCGGTTACATGTGTAGACTACTTGTCTAGTCGTTAACTAACAGGTACTTGATAACCTATCAACCGGTGGGACATGCCTTTTCGTCTGCTAGATTTGGCAACTGTATGGGTCATCCCACGGTAGGGGTTGAACTTTTCGGGGTCAAACGTTCCTGACCGGTTAAGCTCCTGAAGTGAGTAACTACCGATTGGCATGATCGTTTTACGAGTGCATTAGTTTGAGGGACTAGCGGATAGAAATGCTGATCGGGTTGCGCGAACGAAAAACTTGAAAGTCATGTTTCGGGTGAGATATTAAGCTCCTCATCTCAGGAACCTTAGAAGGCAAATACTAATGGTGCACCCCTACCGTGGGATGAATCGTATATTTTAACATTTCAGTGCATTTCTACGTCTTCCCTTGCTAACCTGGTGGCCGGTTGTTTCTCGTGATTGTTGTGCACTTTCCCTTGTGTGAACACGTGAAGGTGTTCGCCTACGGTTACACCGACCAAGAGAACACCGGGCCCAGGGACGGGATGCCCTGGGGTTGCGCCGCCAAAGCTATCGGCGTAGTCGACGGCATCATGAAGTACATTTACGGACGGTAAGCACTTTGACACAACGGTGGAGCCATCCCACGGTAGGGGTTGCACTTTTTAAGGGTCAAACGTTCCTGACCGGTTGAGCTCCTGAAGCGAGGAACTACCGGTTGGTACGATAATTTTACGAGTAGTTCATTCGTTTTTAGGACTAGCGGGTAGTTCTTGTCGATCCAGTTGCGCGAACGAATATCTTGTAAAGGGTAGGCGACATTTTTTTATTGTGAATCTTCCCAAGGTAGCTATTTACGCACTCTGGTTGGTCAAGGGTAATCTTGGAAGCGGCTCAACCAACCTAGGGTCTTTCCAAGCTACCACATCCCGATCCCGCCGAATCAACCTAGAGTATTTCCAAGCACAGCATCCTAGCTGCCGAGCCAACCTAAAGCCTTCACAAGCCACAGCATCCAAGCATCCAGGTTCGGGTTTGGGTTAGGGTTAGGGTTCTGGTCGGGTGGTCGACTTTAGGCGCCACGGCCAAAACCCCCGTAAAGATTCACAATCAATAGATGTCTAGGCCTCCTTGTAAGCCCTTTTTCGGGGGAGATATTGTTGGGCTCCTGATGTCAGGAGCTCAGAAAAAGTTTGTTGCACCCCTACCGTGGAACAGCTGGTGGCAACGGATTCAACAGCATCTGGTGACAAACCGAAACAGGTCCTCTTAACTTCACAGTTCTCTTATATGTAGAGAAGACCCACCATCTTGCGCTTATCAATAGCATGGCGAAACATGCCGATGCGACCGTTCTCGAGCACACCGGTGCTACTGGGAACGGGATCTCAACTTTCGGGAAAGTTCATGTTTGCACCATTTCCGCTGCTGTCCCTCTTGGGGCATTTTTAAAAATAAGACTTTCCGAGTCAGTCTTCCTTTGTGCTAGAAGTTTCAATTGGAGTTGTAGCAGTAGTTTGACGAGGTCTACCTTCGTAAGTTTCACAAAGCAGCACAATTTGGCAAGCATTGCTAAGATTGGCCCAACAGCAGCAGTGGCTGATATCCTAACCTCGTCAAAAAACTGTGCGAATCTTGTCGAAACTTTAGGCGAACCTTTGCTAACTGTGCCAAATCGTCCTCCTCGTATAAACAAGCTTCGAAGGTAGGCCCCGTAGGAGTTTTCGGCTGCAGTGGGCAGTTCTCGCAAACATGATGAATTCCTCCTGACTACAGAAAGTTATATTATTACCTTTTAATATTATTGGGGACCACAGTACACAGGACCAAATATTATTATTAATAGTTGAAATATATAGGTAAAAATAAAGGTTTTTGTGTATACATTAGGTCCTTTTCACTAAGGTCCCCCGTAATAGTAACCCGCGATGCCGAGCCGTCGAAATGGTGTAAGAATGTTTAGTTTCCCCGAAAATTAAGATCCCGTTCCCATTAGCACCAGTATAAGTCCCGAATGCTCGTATCTCTCGGGTGCTTATAAAGTCGGGGGTGTAGAAGAGAGAACACAAGAGTGTTGATGGACACAAAAAATGGATGTTCCGGGTGTGACGTGTTTAAAGGTTGGTGTGTTGTTCGGGGGGGGGGTCGGTTGTGGATGCAATCCATTTGTGTAGAACAGTTTGCCGGGGGATTGCGCTTTCCCGGACCATCTCGCGGCGTAATCGGCGGAATGGTCAAGTACATCTGACACATGCAACACCCTTAAAGGTGCACCATTTCTATTATGAGGCCTCCGCACATGAGGAGCTCCACACCTCAGCCAGAAACACAGTTTGACTCATATAAAAGGCACGTTCTACGACACTGTTATTAACACCATCTTTTCTGAAGCTCCTCACTTGAGGAGTGTTACTGTATATCTCACCGAGAACAATATTTTGAGCAAGTTGAAACTGCAATCCGATGAACAAACCCGTGGCCCATCTAAACAAAAAAAAAGCTTATTGCAAAAATACAATGATATTCCGATGACTTTGGGTTAAGCAGCCCCGTCACCCAGAAACAACTACGCCATAGAGTGCTACCTCTATCGTAGAACACGTCGAAAGTGCGAACCGATCACCAAACCCATGGCCTACCTAAAACCAACACATGCAAATGGCCAATTAAGAAGGGCATAAGTGTGATACTCCGACGAGTTTTAAGCTACGGAGTCCCGTCACTCAGTACACGTGCTTGCCAAAACATGGTGCGATACTATTCATAAAGTAGTACCTCTAAAGTAGCACCTGACCTGCTATCTCAATAAATACGGCAAGAAAGTATTGCGAGCGAATGCGGCTTTCTAATATTGACGGCGAAAAATACGGGGGTAATTTTCGAGTTGCCTGAGTAGAGTCCTCCGACGAACACCAACAACGCACACGAGTTGCAGCAGTTAAAAAAAGACACATGGATGATTGATGGATGAAAGGATAGGACGTTTGTCGGGGGGAGGGGGGCGGAGAGTCGGTGGAGGGGGGTCTGAATGAATATATTTCGCGTTTGCTTTGCGTCCTCTTGTGTCTGAAGATACACCAGGACCCGTAAAAACAAACACCGACCGCTGCCCGTTCCTCCTCACGCACCCCTACCCCATCCCATTCCCCGCCCCCCCTCTCCCTCATATGCAAGAACCTATGCATACGGTGCCGAAGTCCGCCTCACAATCGTTTCTGAACAGGATGCATGCCACCCTTCATGCGACTCTCCGAACGAACACTTCACGGCGCGCCGTACTTGGTGTATGCGATGCAATGTCTGCCTGGTCGGTGAAAACCTGACGTACTCCGTCCCGACATTGCAGAGATGCTAGGGTCATGGATACGGCTAATTAAGCGTGAAATAAACACCCCCTCCTCCCGCCACACCCCCCCCACCTCCACCCACACCCCGGTCACTCCGTCCCTAACTCTTCCACCGCTTTTCGCGCGCCCCCTGTTACCACACGCCATTGCTCCCTCGTTGTCTGCCTATTGGTTTCGTACGTACCGCCTACATTTCGTCTCGCGGTGGTCAACAGTTGGATGCAAGAGGCCACGTGGGAGCTGACCGCGCCCCCGGTGATGGACCCTGATCGGTTCCTCGGCACGGTCGGGCCCAAGGGCGTGGAGTTCGCCAGTGTAACGCCTCGAAAATAGATGGGAAACCCAAACCCAAAGGCGTTGGATTCAGGCATCGATCTATTTATTCGTACACCTCGCGATAATATGGTGGGGAAAACAAAAGCAGCTATGTTGGCGTCAGGCCTCGATCTGTCAATTATGTACTGCTCGCAATATGACGGGAAAACCAAAAGCAAGCGACGTTTTGGCTCCTGCTTTTGATATTTCTACACCTCGCGGGTGGTTGAGGGGCAATCAGACCCGCGGCGTTAGCGACAGCTTTCGACATGTCCACCCCTCTGAATAGGATGAGAGAGTCATCCAACGGTAGGGGTGGAGATATACTAATGTTCTGAGGTCCTTACGTGAAGAACTCAATATCACACCCGAAACACATGAACTTCGAAGATTGTTTTTCGCACAACCCGGCCAAGATTTTCGGTGCCGCTAGTCCTAACACAAAATGCGCGAGTAAGGGTATCGTCCCACAGGGATTTACTTGCTTGAGGAGCTCAACCGGTCATAAACTATTGAGGAAGAAAGTGGTACCCCTACCACCGTGCGACAAGTCGAGAAAACCCAACGCAGCGACTCTGGCCTCGGATACGTCTAAAAGGCCTCGCAATGCGGTGGGAAAACGAAGCCAGCACGCGGTTGGGGGTCAAAACTCGATATGTCACAACATGCCTCGCAATTGTTTTGGAAACCCAAAAGCAGCGAGGTTGGCGTCCGGCCTCGAACGTTCTCTAATAGGTGCCTATCTCTCTGCCTCTGTGGGTGATCTTACCGTACGCTTGTAGGGGTTGTTTGAGGAAGCCACATGCCATGCCATGCAATGCCATGCAGATGGGGCGAACTAGATTGGGTGTTTTTTGGGGGACACACGCTTGCGGTAGAGTGTGCACCGTTTTGTTTCTAAGGCTTTTTTTTGTTTTAAAGGCTTTTTGCTGCTGGCCATGGTCGTTTGACCCTGCTGGCCATAGTCGTTTGACTATTGACCGCACATCTCTCTCTGGTAATGTGGGCGGAGAGGGGCGGGTCAAGGGAAATGGGGACACTGGCGAGCAGGGAAAAAACGAAAAGTGATTTCAGAACAACGGAAAGAAGGGCAAATTTAGATACTGGGAGGTGAATAACGGAAAGAAATGCAAGTTTTCCACGTACGGAAGAAGTTCGGCTAAACCTATCAGATCAACGCGGGTTGATTGTACGTAACAATTGGATAGCCTTGAGACACACCTAGCCTAGTTTGTAGCTGCTGATCTGCGAGCGAAGCACGTCGTCAAGCAGAGTCAGCGCTACAGGTTCAAGGTGTGATACAGAATGGTTTGAGTGAAAGCATAGTATTCTAGAGGCACGAGAAAGGGGAAGTGTAGATACCGGGAGCTATCTCGGACTCTTCTCGCAAAGGCGGCCGATCGCGGAGCTAATGCCAGACTAGTTTTCTGAAACCATCGGTGTGGGTGGGGTAGAGCGTTTTATGCCTTGGCATCTTCGAAACAAATGACTGGCAGCGCAAGCGTTGCTTCGGGCAAGCAGTAGAGTAGATACGTCTGGGCACAGTGATTTGTGCATGGTAGTGCTCTTCAATTTGATTAGTACCTGCCGATAACAGTTTTGGAACCACAAGCGGGTGTGTGACACATATCGGAGTATCACACACAGCTTGCAAACATGAGTTTCGACCAATTTTTCGATCTCACAGCTGACGTGTATTTTTTATTTTTATAATATACATATTTGGAAGATATTTTGCAGTTGGCTTAGACCATTTGATACAGTCAGGTGGCACGTACGTTTATCGTAGTCGACAATGGGTTCTGGGCAAGGTACAGAGGTCCTCTTGTTAACAAGAGTTTGGGAAACTTGAGCACCCCCCCCCCTACCTGTTCAAGGTTTCCAAGCACACACGACGAGTGAGTTCTCACCAACCCCCCGCCCACAATTTTCCCCAGGCGGGCCGAGGTTTGACTAATTTGTTATCCAATAAGTTTCCCGGCCGGTCGGGGTTAGAGTGGAGGTATATAGTAAAACACAATATATGCGCCTACCGATCGGACAGATAATGAAATATATAACATATATGACATGATAGATACCACTGTATCTGTCGTTGTGGCATGTTTTGTCGGGTAGGTGCAGTACAGATGGATCTCCAACCCCGAGGATCTAGACCATGATCTGGATTACCTATGATATGATAGATACTACTGTATCTGTCTTTATTTTCATGCTTTGCAGGGTAGGTGCAGTACAGATGGATCTCCAACCACTGGGATGTAGACCATGATCTAGATTATCTATGATCTGATAGATACTACTGTATCTGTCGTCATGACATGCTTTGCAGGGTAGGTGCAGTACAGATGGATCTCTAACCACTGGGATGTAGACCATGATGTAGATTATCTATGATATGATAGATACTACTGTATCTGTCGTTATGACATGCTTTGCGGGGCAGGTGCGGTACAGATGGATCTCCAACCACGAGTGGATATGTGCTAGATCGAGTGGATCATCCAATAGTATATATATGCGGGTATCGGACAGATCGTGATCCATCTTCTGATACACGATAAATACTACTGCTGTATCTGTCGAACGTTAGGATATTTTTTGCAGGGTATGTATGTGTAGTATACAGATGGACCCAACGGCGGGAGTGTGTGCTAGATCGAACAGATCACCCGGCTCTCGCCCGGCAACATGATCTATTAATATACCATGCAGATCACTTACGTTGAGGACACATCTGCCTTGAATCTGCCCTGAAACACATTGATCGTGAATAGGGATCTCGTGTGTCCTATTTATGTGCATATAAGCCATTTGGTCGAACCTGGGCCAGGTCCGAGACACCGCTCAGTCACCACAAAGGCATAAAAACGATGGAATATATTCCGTTTATTGAGCGTCTTGTTTTCCGCATTGCCTGCGGACATCGGCGGGGCAGTCAGACTGGGCGTGGTGTGTTGTTTTTAAGAGTTAAAACGACGTTGGAAGGTTACGGAGGAGTCCGCTGGGGGGGGGTGGAGTGGTGAGGGGGGGGGGGTGTGTCATTTCTGATCGGATCACAAACTGAATAGATTCGCGTCGGTGGCCGACGCAGTATCAAACCCATTAACACGCATTCTACGATAGAGGTGCAGCATGTTTTTTCTAAACCTCCTCCTCCTTTTAGGAGCTCTATACCTCCACCACAAAACTGATATGGAGCAATCTGAAAGCGCAATCCGATGAGCACACCCGTGGCCCATCTATGCAAGAAATGCAGATTGCCAAAATATTGTGGCATCCCTATACTATTAGTAAGTCATTTCGGGTTGAGGAACCCCGTCATCCGGAAAATATAAACGCCAAAAAGTAAAAAAAATGCTTACCTCTATCGTAGAACGCGTCTAAAAAAATGATGGTCTCATACGCTTTTGGAGGAAGGCAGGAGGGGGGTTGGGGTGCATGCAGGGGGCATCATACGTCGAGTGTGTGGTTGGATTGGCTGGATAGATGCGTCTCGTTGCCCACGGTGGTTGGTGTCAAAATGGTCGAAACTATTCTCTTGGGGGGCCTACTATTGTTTCCGCTTTTTTCCCTGCGGACTTTGGTGGAGACATTCGATTGGGAGAGGGGGATGGGGACACGTGCTACGCTAAAGGTGCACCACTTTTCTTGCGAGGATGGTGATTACTTGAAAAGCTCTTTTTACATCACCAAAACAAAACTAACCCGCACGGCCTAAGTATGAAAATCTGAATATTGCAAAAGCGAGAATGGCATCCCGACGAATTTGGGTTAAGGAGCCGAGTCGTTCATAAACGAAAATGACCGAAATTGCTACCTCAATCGTAGCCCGCGTCCGGGTTGTAATCGATGCCATTATTGTTTATTTCATGGGTTTTTTTCCATGCTGTGATGTTTGATTAAGTTTGTCGAGTCATCCCACGTTAGGGGTGCAGCAATATGTTCCGGAGCTCCTGACATGAGGGGAGCTCTATATCTCACCCGAAACATGAATTCCAAGATTTTCGTTTACTAACCAGACACACAGACGTGTTTTCAGGGTGTAATAATAGGGATTCAGTGGAACCAGGCGTAAAAAAGGGTAAAAACCCCTGCTCCTGATGAATGGCTGCGCAAACTGCTTGTACTGCTTGAAAATCACCGTGTACTCCTTTCATTCCGTCTCCTCTCTTGATTTTTGTGTCATATCGTCTGTCGTTTCCCTTGTATAACATGTAGGAATACTGCTGTATGTACCGTCCATGCCACTTGACGAATTCTTAGTTAACACGACCCTGCACCCTGTACGTTCATTGGAAACATCTAGGGGTTGCCACCGGCCAAGTCAGCACAAGAAAACGTCCCCATCTCTCGCAACGGAAACAACGCCGCCACCGCCACCGCTGCCACCACCCTCTGAGACACAATCGTGGAGGAGGAAGCGCAGTTTAACTCAACGGTCTAAACCGGGGGTGGGGGCGGGTTGAGTCATTCCACGCTAGGGGCTGCACGTTTTGGGGTTAAACGTTCCTGACCGGTTGAGCTCCTGAAGTAAGGAACTACCGGTTGGTACGATTACTTTACGAGTGCATTTGTTTTAGGATTAGTGGATGGAAATGTTGATCGGGTTACGCGAACGAAAAACTTGGAAACCATGTTTAGGGGGAGATTTTGAGCTCCTCTTGTCAGGAGCTCAGAAACTGTTTGCTGCACCCCTGCCATGGGATGGCTCGGTTGTCGTATATATAGACTGCAGTCATCGTGGTAGTTTGTTCCTGGATCGTGTGGGTAGCCACGCGCTCCAGTTGCCCCATTCTAGTGTGTAGATCGATGAGGGGAGATGTGTTCCTAGACAGCTTTATTTCCGTTGGCCCGGTTGGACGCCGAGGGTTCTACGGCCGTATATCAGTTTTTCTGGTGGCGCATGTGTCTGAACCGTGAATGTTTAGTACTCAAATACTTACTGGTTTCAGAGACGTCACGCGCACATGCGTATTTTATACAAGAGCGGTTTAGCCGTGTGACCTTGATAGCGTTGGACAAGGCATGTTCATGCAGCGTCAAACTGTAAGACATGTTCATGCAGCGTCAAACTGTAAGGCATGTTCATGCAGAGCGTCAAACTGTGGAAAACAATGTGGTGTTGCAGTCTAGACGCGTTTGTTCGTATGAGTCAATGGTCATCAAGAATCCTGCGAGCTCCGACATTCTGTGCCGCATCGTTATTTTTTAATACTGTACCGCAGTAGTATTAATAGTTTCTGAACAAACGCACGGGAAATATTTAATACTACTCGTAGGGTGTAGCTCTAAAGGAGAAGGAATATGGTATACAGACGTAGATTCCGTGATGCGATGATATGTTTGGAGTCTCGACCGCAACACGTTTTAACAGAATTAAAGCAAATCTGGTAGTTATGCTTTCTTTGTGTGTGTACTGCATATCATACCAGGAATAAACCAGGTGGCACGATTTGAGTGATTTATTGGGTTATTCCTCAGGGGCCAAATATGGCGGTCACACGGTAAAAAAAAACGTATATTGCTAATATATTATAACGTACAGACGAGTATACGCTTTGGCGTGCCACCAAAAATGCTCGCGGTCATCCGCCAGTTCCACGACGGCACGCAAGCGTGTGTGCGGTTGGATGATGGGGAGTGCTCGGATAAGTTCGACGTGGAGTAGGGTCTCCGGCAAGGCTGTGTGCTTGCGCCACTGCTGTTCAACATGTTTTTCACGGCGGTACTGCGTGTGGCCGAGAAGCGCTTCCTCGCTGATGCAGCCATCATGGACGACATGGTCCGAATCTAACGACAGAAGGAGAAAGGCGAGAAGAAGGGCAAGCCACGGGCAGGCAAAGTCGACAGGCGGGGGGGGGAGAGGACGAGGAGGCGCAGGACTTGTGGGGCATGCTGTACGCTGACGATGGGGCATCGTATCGCGATCACCAGGAGGGCTGGAGAGGATGATGACGGTGATCGTGACTGCGTGCTCAGCGTTTGTGCTTATCTATTTGTTTTCCTTACTTTAGCCCAAGACGAACTCCGAGAGAATTGAGGCGACAGTGAGGAGACGCAGGATATTGTTCGCGGGATTCGTGGCACGTATGCGGGAGGAACGCCTGCCGCAAAGGGTGATGTTTGGGGAGCTGGT
>JBBMKB010080797.1:0-12514 GCA_037833945.1 Alaria marginata
GGCTTAGTTTGGGTAAGCAATTGGTTAACCTTTTGCAAGTGGTCCAACGGACTAATACCCCACTAATACCTTAACACGGGGCACATCATCACTAGCACCAGCTGCCTATACTCAGTAGCGGAGGCCGTCGAAATCTGTCTCCCCACTTTAACTAGCTACGGTCGGGTCGTGGGTAACACGCGAGGCCGAGTTCGTGCGTCAATATTGATGTTTCTAACATCGGTCAGAAATGCCATATAGCATCGTATCCTATTCGTTTATATGTCTGTTCGGGTGTCGAGGCTGGAAGCCTGCTATGTCTACGAGATACATAGCACCTGTTGGCCGATGTTTCCTCACTGAACGCGACGCGAAGATGAGGAACTATGCTCAACGTTGTTACCTCAACCATTCGTTCTATACAAGATGCATTTGGGAGTGGCATCGTTCCTCCGGTTAAAGGTGCATATTTTCGAAGGAAGGATCACTTTAGAAGCAATGTGGGGAACCTTCCGTAATGATCCTTTAAATATTATTATTTTGCCTTTCACGACAAGCGCTATAACACTGTGATATAGGTAGCACGAACGCTTTCTGAGCCTCGTCGCCTGAGGACTTCTACACTTTACGAAACAGAACATTTGGTTAGAAAATTTGAACACGAAAGTACAAGCCGATATACAATCCCACGAGCACAAGACCTAGCGATCAATAGAACCCCACTTGGTAGTTCTACTGTGAGATGTATCTACGAAGACGACCACAGTAGTAGTTGCCAGGGTTCAATAGTTGATCATGTAGTCCGGCTGCTCCTGTCCCATCTAAAGAAATGTCCTAGATCAACGACTAGTTGTCGAAAAAAAAGGAACTATATGATATCCACCTTGCTACCTTGACCATGCTGCGGTGGATGTGCTACGGTACCTTTATATTCTTCACTCGTAACCTTTACACTTTGTCCCAAGTGTCAACGGTTTTTCAAGGGTGTAATACTCGTGAAATTTAACAGCCACAACAGCCACAACAACAACAACAACGACAACAACGACAACGACAACAACGACAACGACAACAACAACAGCAACAACAACAACAACAACAACAACAACGACAACAACAACAACAACAACAACAACAACAACAACAACAACAACAACAACGACAACAACAACAACAACGACAACAACAACAACAACCTGGTATGAGGTCCGACGATGTGCATTGGATTGATGTATTGAACGTGAAAATGTCGATGTGGTTCGATTCCCCTGCTGTGCATTAACCGCATACACACGTACACCTGGACCACTGGCACACATTGAAGTGCTCGGAGCACGGCCTCCGCTGTACCGCTGCTACTGTACTTCTGCTGCGTCTGGAACCGATTTCGTCTCTTCGAGGCTGAGCGGCTCTGTTTCTTCGTGATTTGTGTTTTTATTTACGAGCTGGGCGGGCCGATATTCGCTGCTGAACTCGTCCGGCGTTTTCTCAGCAATTTGGAAGTATTAGGACATCAAGTTTGACAGCAACGCTGCTGAGCCTGCAGCGTGATTGCCGACATTATATATTTTAGACATTAAGTTGGTTTTGTCGAGAAAGCTGGGAAAGCCCTTTTTTTGCCGTTAAGGGTCAATTCTAAAACGTATGAGAACGTCTGATAAGCGACATCGCTGATACTCGGCATACGCGTTTCTCGTGGCGTGGCCAAACACTCGATACCCGTTCCACAGCATAATTCGACCTCCATCACGATATATGGCGTGAAATATGTCCCTTATACAAAGTGAAGATTGTAGGATAAGATCCACAAAACTTAGCATTGTCACGCCTTTTTATTTTTGTTTTACTTGGATGTTGTATACGTCTAACCAAAAACGCTGCGTACTGCTCGTTCGCATGTTATCGGTTTTCCATCAGCTGTGGGCCATATCCTGATTTTGGTTGCTGAAAATGTGCCCAGTTAATTTCAAGTTATCGACAAAATGAAAACCAGAAGGAGCAGTAGGGGCTCGCTTTGGAATACACGAAGGAAGCACTTGTCACTTTCTCAGCTCAAACCGCGAAATAGCGGCGTGAATAACTGGGGGTATCAACTAAAAAGCTGACCTTGGCCAGCCCTGCTCGTATAACGTGGTATCCCACGTTCCACTCACTCATGCAGAAGCGCGCACACATACACATACTCAATAACGTACAGTCCGTGGCCATCAAAGTCCAAAGGGCTCATAGCACGGCTACTGTTGTACCGTGGAGGTCACAAGTGCAGAGCCTAGAGGGCTGTGTGTTTGCAGCAGCACAACAGCAGAGATCTAAAAAACCCATAACATTATGGGTCTCTGTGGGCATTTACTGCTGCTGTATGCTTTCGCATACCTGGTATAGATCCGACGATGTGTGGTGAAGCACCGACGCTCAACACAGGCAGCAACAGCACCAAGAAACAGATGAAAGGGGCACAGCCAACAGCAGCCAGTAGCAGCTAGCAGAAGCAGAAGCATCCCATCGATCGGTATTGTTTCAACAGGAGCGGTTTCCATCAAAAACAATGTGTGCTTTGATTATTTCCTTACGTAGTACGTGCAAGCTCACCATCGATGCACAATAAGCCACGATCGACCGTCCCCAGCATGGTCTTTCGTTTGCCCACACAACGGCCATGACAGATGATGTCGACGATTCCAAACGCATGCCGTTGTCTCTGTGGCTCTCGATGCCCTAGATGGTCGTCCAGTCATGTGCTTAAAAACACGCTAAATCCAAGATAAAGTCATCAAAAAAAAAGGCGCATTTGGTTTCGGTTTCAGGTCTTACAGTATTGTATTATCTACCTTGCTACCCAGCTGAAGCTAGAAACCTACCTAGCCGTTATTCGTTCGAAACGTTGGCTGCAGCGAGAATACCTCAGCAGCACAAGACGCTTCAGCAGGGCAGTACGAGCAGTGCGGTATGTCCCATGACAATTACGTCGATGTGCGGCAGATAAAACTTCCGTTACGTATATACGGATTTCCGAAACGAGCCTCGGGAAACAAACCCCAAACCGACCGGCGAGGACAGTTCATTTCGGGTTTGCATTTTGTTGGGTCGGGTTGCCATTGTACTGTTATGCCCCGTTCGAGCTGTAATAACTGTGTGCGTTGAGTCTCTCTTTCTCTCATCGCCAACTCCTCGTCACCTCTCAGAGACCGTCGGAATAAAAAACTACCGTCCCTTCGTTCACCACAAGCCCTTCGGAGTTAACGTTCACGCAGCACCAAGCATGCTGACCCCGGCCACTAGTGATTTTCTCTCCTGGGCGATGTCTGATGTAAATCAGAGCCCGCACACCCCAGGGCTTGCGCGGACATCCCGCCAATACGTACCATATACCGGTACAACAAAACATATACACTACAAGACGGAGGGCGTGCATTCTATGAAAATGCTGGCACAGTCAAGTGTTACAGCTACGATTATAAGGATAAAACCCAATAGCTCACCCTCCTGGAATATAGGTTCCGCCGAAAGCCTTAAAGGCCATCACCATTGTTCACAGCGACATCGCGCAAGTTTTTCGTGCATCCGTCGCTCCTGATGGGCTCACACATTGGGAGCTCCCCCTAATCACCGTGTTTATTCTAACGGCATTCATCCTACTGATACAGTATTCTCAACGATCTCGGTGGCACATCCACTATCAGGCTAACTACTACCAGCCACGTCTATCACAGACCTCCTCCCCGAACGATTCACCCACACCCCACAACTAATCTCCAGTAAACAGCACAACCATAGCTCAGATACCGAAATCGGTTTTTACTACTACTGGTTGTATCAATTGCTGTTTTGTCGTACTTGTACAGTAACCCTACAGAACTCTGCAACTCAAACTTCACGACGTCAGCCGTCATCCCCCATGTCTAGTGCAACGTCCCCACCCGGAGGACGATACATACCCTGACACTACCAACATATTGCCACGATCCCTCGAACTTGCCCCAACGCATGTATAAGGCACTAACTTCCGTCGGTCCTACTGGGAACACGAAACACTTCACCAAGGTTGATCATTAGGCCTAACGATACCTGCGATAAACCCACCACTACAATATGCCAGCCAATACCCCTCGCATCTACCTCAACGATTCCGGACGACATATCCACACACTACAAATTACTCCAGTGCACCCCCGAAACCAACGTAAAGCACCAAACGTGCTTACTTTCTTCGGCCGTCGCTACTGGGAATATGATAACCTTTATGGTACTCCTAACGATACCTGTAACGAAAGCCCCACCTCGCCATCCTAACAGTGGGACGTCTACCTCCAAGACCCCCAAACATATACCCACACCCTACAAACATACTCCAGTGAGCTCTCGAAACGGACACAACCCAGAACCTTCGCATACCTTCGTCGGTCGTTGGTACTGGAAACATAACTGACTTCACCGTAGGTGTACACTCATCCCAACAATACCGTTTAAACAAACACCACAACGACAATCAACATCCCCCCCACGTCTACCTCAGAGGTCCCGGATGAAATATCTACACACCAGAAACAACACCTTAGTCGGTTATCACACCAACATACTACAAGCATATTCTAGCGCGCCAGCCTTCGAAACCAATGGACGCCTAAGTCCCAAATCTACTGGGTTATGGATACCTGTCGACTTGTGTTGTATGTGAGCTATTCACAATTGGAAGTGAGGTTCATACAATCGACGACCCTAACCAGCTAATTGATACACCATAATACATCACGACACAACGTTTGAATTTAAGCACACAGGTAGCAACACATAATAACATGGCCACGACTACAAAGGCGTTCTCCTAGCCCACACCGCATGACACGTGAATCAAGAAACACCGATAACAACATCTACTGAAGGACATCACCGACACCAGGTAGGTGCAATGTTTCCGGTGAATATCGTTATTATTCACGAAGATAAAACATACAGCAATACGAGGCATTGATTCAAACGTATTCGTTTAAACCTCCCGTTAGCTGATGGGCTCGAAACCATAGTCAGAGCTCGCGTCGAACGAAGCCCCATTGGCAACTTTCAGCTTGCTGCTGTTGAGGCCAATGTTGCCCAACATAACGGTTTTCTTTGCGTCGTTGAACCGGATCGTCGTAGCGTCCTCAAATGTGTTGTCGATGAACTGGGTCATGCGGTTGAGAAGGGGGGACAGCAATATAAAACGGGCAATTACGTGGCAAAAACGAAACAGTTAGTCACAATCGCGGTGTGGTGTCTTGGTGCATTGGGCAATCGAGGAACACGTGAACTGTAGCTCTAGAGATGAACGCCGGGGTACGGCAGAACGAGCACCCTCACGAACCCTTTCTGACAAGCGGAGGAGCGGACGGCGGGAAAGGGGGGGGGGCGTTTGAGAATCTTCGTCGTTTTCTCACTTGGTGGATCCGCTGATGACGTTATTGGAAAATACGTTGCGGCCGCACCCCACGGAGAATCTAATGCCGTATTTGTTGTTTTCGAAAATGTTGTCGGACACGTCGGCGTTGAAGGACTCCATCATGGCCAGTCCAGCGTCGCCGTTGTCGTGGACATAGTTGCCTGGTTCCAACAAAACAACGGGGGCGTTGAGTTAGACCAACGGCATCAAACCGGCATCAACCTCAGATACAGCCGCTTGTATTATACGGCGCACGCCGGTATTGGGCACAACTTGGTTCTCAGCATTCAAGCAGCACTAAGTTCGTTGGTTCAGATTCTGGGGTGCTTCCTCCTCCAGGCCAGACGATCGGGCCGAGCGGTGTCGCAATAACCTTCCGGGACGTGGCTTGACCCCTCTTTTACAGGAGAATCGTGCTACGCTCGTGGGTAGCGACCTCTTGGCACGGGCAGTCAATCCTTCAACCCCCAACGAGAGGCTTACTGAAACACCCGTACTACATCCACGTGGGTGGGCCATAATATCAACAACAAATTACCAAAGATACGCCACTTTTTGTACATCACGACCTTGACGTAGGCTTCACTCCAAACCCACCGTGTGAACCCATCTGCTCGGCCTACATCCACAAACATCTATCTTATAGAAAATAAGCTCGTATAGAGGGCCCGATGTGTTCTGATGCTTACCTTTAACGACGGCGTCGTCGCTGCTCCGGTGAAGGAATATGCCGGCGGACGACGAAGCACCACCGTAAACCTCGTTTCCCTACGCGGCGGCAAGCGGTAAGTACATTGATACGTTAGCTTATATGTAGGCGAAACCAGGGTCGGGATGTGCTACACAATGTAACGTCGGTCACGCGAGTGGGTGGAAATATTTGTTATATGAGTCTTAGGCAGGTTCATATTCGGCTTAATGCTGAGTTCGTCGTGATCGCGGAACGGTGTTCATCCAAGGGAGAACGATCACAACCCCATCCCGGGTTGTTAGATAAAGCCTCGATAAACCCTGTGTCAGGCATCCGCCGCTATACTAATTATACATGGCTTAACTTGGGTCATACCTGGATCGAAACTCCGTTACAGCGCTTGGAGGCGATTATGCCATGGTACCCGTTGTCGTAGACCTCGTTGTCGTGGATGGTCAGGAAGTCGCTGTCGTCGTGGGGGTCGAACCCGTACCCTGAGTTGGCGTGCATCTTGTTCCTCCTCCAGTCACCCTGCTGGTGGCCATACGTGTAGACGCCGAAGTTGTTGTGGTGGATGTCCGAGTCGTAGATGTTGCCGTAGACGTTGACGTCGTCGAACACATCGTGGTTGCTCTTGTCTACGCAGAACCCACGGACCTGGTCGTAGGATCGATGGGTGTGACGTGGTCGATTAATTGGTGGCAAAGAGACGAAGGACCGTAGGAGCATTACAGGCCAGTTGGTGGTACTTGTGTGTATTTGTGGATACGGTAACCAGGGTTTACTGTGATCCTACGAATGTATAGCGGCGGTTCGCATGTGAGCAGGCATGAAGCGGTGATATGGGTTTGCAGTCCGCCCTGTCCGTAAACGTCGTTTGCTCACTGTGTTTTCCATTTTGACCCTGCGAATGTCCGTACTCTACAACGAATTTAGTTTGTTACAGTGCACGCAACGTACTAATGACCACGCCACCAAGGATGCCTCCACAACGCCCCCTCGGTCCGTCAAACATGCGTTTTGGATATACGAAACATAGACCAGGCATTAAGTGGGCCTCTCTTCGGTGGTTCTACAGAGCGTATCCCATTGAGCATCCTTATTGAAGGTCAGCCGTTTAACGGCCCACCTTCCAAGTCAGACCGTAGCTTTCGCTGCCATGGTATCCAAGGTAGCCCATTTCGCTGTCCTCGATATCCATCCGTGCCTCTCCCATGTTCTTCATGGCTCGACCGTTGCACGTCTGGCTGTCGTCGGTGATGATCTCCGAGACGGCGCTGATGTACGACCGACCATCGTCTTCGTCTTCGTCGGGGGAGTTTGTGGAAGTGTCCCACGCGAACACCTGGCGTGATGGGTCGCAGGGCAAGGGTACAGTTCACGTACAGGAGTTTCCCAGGATAAGGGGGATCTCGTCTACAGTACTGCAACTGCCTAAAAAAACATGCTTGCACGACAAATGCAGAGAGAAGGGGAAAAACCGTCTCGTAAATCAAGTGAGTACTGTGTACCCCTGGTGGAACAACAACCGAAGCTAGCTCCAAAGGTGGTCGGGTGATGACTGGTTGAAATCATACTTCGTACCAACCAAGCGACGGTGCCTTTATCGTTTAGCTATGATGGCGTGTATGTGCAACGGCTTATGTTGTGTTTGTCGATATTCGGGCATTGCCGAAACAGTCCGTGTTGGCGATAGTCAAATGTGGCGTACAATCAGGTACGAAGCGATCCAGTGCGCAGTGGGCCGACATAGGCACACATCGGTTTGCGCAACGAGACCGGGAAACCGACTCCGGGTTCTCGGTTTGGTGTCAACTACTAGTTACGCTGCGGATAATGTAAGTGTACTCTTACGCCCCAGCTAAGACCAGTACGGACCTGATTTCCTGGACTACATAAACCTGTGCACGTCTTTAATAGACGTTACTTAACACCCAATATAGTGTGGTCATTCGGCATATGTTGGTTTAATGACGTTTGGTTCAAAGCCAAGTGGATACCTTAGTGCTCAAGAAGTCGAGGCTTCCGCCGTGAGCGCGCAGGTTAATGAAGGTGTCGCTTGTACTAAGGAGACGTAGCTCGTCAGCATCGCCACCGGCCGAAGAACCGTGCACCTGAGCACGAGGTTGGAGGTGAGGGCGCGTGCGTACGAACTATTAGCATACTAAGTAAGTTGCTTCGCGCGGGATATAGTTTTCAGTGTACATTATGCAGGAATGACGAGCTAACAATGTGTATACTGTATGTGGAACGGCCGCGCCAGATGCGAGTGAGAATAAAAGCATCTCAGGTATGTATGTGGTCGATCAGTGGTCGTGGAAGGGAAATATATCGAATTGCTGCTGGGCAAGCCCGGTTTCGGGCTTCAGCTAATTATAAAGGAGGAAATAGTTGCTTAGACTGCTCCCTGGTCAGACAAAACCGCGATAGTGAGCTCATGGGGAAGTGCTCGCCAGCCACCTCTCGGCAAGACTCTCGTTTTAAGGCTCGGTATACGGTACGGGGTCGTTATAATGACCAACCTACACAAATGTATTGGACTCTTGTTCGTGGAAGTCGAACTTCCTCATGGAAAAATAGCTGCTTTATGATATTGTCAACGTATAAATATCAGGAAAACATCTCGTGACGTTCTCCCATGGGTCCGTGCGGCATCGTACGGAACTCCGAACAGCAACGTATTGCGTTGCATTTTAAGGTTGATGGCCCGCATAATGCCTTTCTTGTTATGTGCAATGCATATCGTATGCTTCGACATCACTCCATGCTAATAGACACTGCCTGCAGATGACTATGTTATCGATCAGCGTCTTGGTAAGCAAACACAAAACAGCTGAGGCAAAATATTCATCACCGACACGACCCCTCGCAGGAGGTGATCCCACCAAACATTACCAGTCGACATCGAGCGAATTAACCTCGAGTTTGCCAGTCGACGTCATGTGCACAAGGAACCGAGACATACTGAATACAGATAGCTGCATCGAAGGGCGCAAGTAAGGATAAGGTTGCTCGGCTTGGGCTCACATAGTGCAACATGAACGTGAACAATCCGGCATCACTACAGTGTCAAAGGGGCACACGCGTACCTGGAGAGTGATGCCGTCTTCTACGGACAGTTCTTCGGTCAGCAACCACGTCCCTGTTACGCTGTTGCTGATATCGCCGCTCTCGGGGTCCACAGCATACAAGGGCGCCTTGCCCTTTTGGTGCTCCCATATCTGGGCCAATGATACGCAACCCCCACGAGTGCTACCGTCCGCCGACTCAAGATATAGCCGTTCTGACACGGATGAATATCGAATCGTCACCGGGATGCTCGCATCGCACTCCGGCTTGGGGATAGGGTCGTTCGGTGACTCCGTGTCTTTAGCGGCAGCTAGCTTTAGAGCGAGCATGCCTAGCAATGCAGTTTTTCCTACAGCCTTCGCCATCTTAATTGCCTCTGCGTCCGGTTGTGAGACTTGGCGCCTCGCTCGTCGTTGAAATCTGCATGGTCAGGTAAAACAGATGTGACAGGTATAGTAAGAGACAGGCAGGATTCTTTAAACGATGGACCAAACGCCACCGGCCGTCAAATTGTGTCATCAGTCTTGAGTCATCCCACGGTAGGGGTGCAGCAGCAAGTTCCTGAGTTCCGAACACGAGGAGCTCAATACATCACCCAAAACACGACTTCGAATAGTTTCGTTTGCGCAACCCGACCAACAACTCTTTGCACTAGCCCTCAAAACAAACATACCCGTAAACATACCATGCTAACTGGTAGTCCCTCACTTGAGGAGCTCAATCGGCCAGACGCGTTTGGCCCAAGAAGTGCAACCCCTACCGTGGGACCACACTCTGATAGTTATGCAATCCTCGGTAGCGATGAACCTACATCATTTGAAGCCCCTCTCTTCGAGAGCGCTATACCTCACCCAAAAAAACGAGCTTACCCAACATTGAAGTGCAACCCGACGAAGGTGCCATATTGACTCCGATTTATACATCAACCAACCCGATATGTAAAATTGTTATTTTTCGGTTCCTTTTGGTACTGTTTATGTCTTATGTCGCGAAAGCAGTAGACACGCTGAGCAGAACACGTGGTATACACACAATTTAGCGCCGAACGTAAGACCCGTCAACTCCTGTATATGCACCAATACATGCATATCCTCTCTGCTGGTGATACATTCTGCCATGAGGGCGATTGTAAATACGAAACGTTGATCGTTAGCAATGTCGCGCCAATCATTTTCTTGGGTTGTCTTGACAGAAATCCTTGGGTTGCTGTCGCACGACGTATTTGGCCGTGGCGACGTCAAAGCACTTGGCCCAAACAAGGGCGTGTTGGGCAGAAGACCAATGGTACACATAATGTGGTAAATTAACCAGTGTGTGTACTGTAAACATACTACAGCACTGCTATTACTGTTCTACGTTAGAATCAAAACATGGCATCAGGCCTAGCCGGACTATATATGTTTGACATGGTTACGCATCAAAATATGTCATAGTGCGTGCAACGTATTGTCTCGGCTGACACCCCGACACGACAACATACGCCTCGCCCGCCATAGTAAACCAACATTTGCTGTAGGACATACACCACTGCGAGATACCTGATATATGACAATAGGAGTTGAGTGTCGATACATTTTCCTTGGGATTCACACACGCACACTGATGGGGCGATGATATATACACACAATGAAGGTTGATATGTTGCGTGGCCAATAGCACCTCTCATGGCCCGAAGCTCGAGATCGTTCTCAAAGGTCAATCGTGATCGTTTGTGAGCACGTACTGCGGTTGGCATTGTGTGCGGTTTGCCACGTAATACGATTTAAAACATATGTTGTAGCAGAAAATAGGAACACAGCTGGTCACGCTTGGACTTCCTCGTTTGCGCAAGGCTGCGGTCCACGCTAGCCTCAGCATGACAAATACTGAATGCAATCCTACGGGTAAATGTATAGCAGGTACGAAGTACAGTTCTGATGTTTTCAGTGCTCGCTTTGTTAGTCCTGTACCGTAGTGCGTACATTTGTTGAAGGTCCTTTCATTATTCGACACACAGGCAACTTGGTGCACGACGGCGAGCTTTGAAAAATATGCTCAAGTAAAGCTGGAACATATATATATATATTCCAAGTGAATATATTCCAAGTGACCCAATCGAAGTTTCGATGCTATATCGGTTGAACTACTATTTTTACCGGTACTATATGATATATATACGAAGTACCTATACTATCAAAAAATAGAAATTCGCTGCAGACAGTATGTACAAACTACACCACTACAGTATACTACTATTGTATGTTTTGCGATCACAAGTACACTAATGGCAGCGTTCGGTATTATGATACTATGCATGTAGCACGTTGAGGATTCCACAAAACGTTGACTATGCTGCAAGAAGCTCGTCAGCCGTACAATATATCGTCACTCACATGATAATACCACGGACCTCGAGCAGGGATGGACGTACAGCAGTCGAGGGCCGGCTTGGGTGCAGTGCAGAATGTCTTACTGAAGGAGCTGGTCCGGAATAGTTCGTTTGGTGGCGGGGAGTGAAGTGGAGTGGAGGGGAGTGGAGTGAGAGAAAGTGGGCGAGGCCAAGGGCGTGAGTCGGACGATGCTTCAGCGGAGAATAAGCCATCCAAACGACGTCGAGCAATAATCATGCGCCCGCACCCCATCGGCGGGATACGAGGGCTTGGGGATGTGGGTGCTCCGACAGCAGGAAATGGTTTGGAGCGTTATTCTGCTTTTCCGTGTTCCAGCAATATGACGCAAGGCCTGATTCATGGCCGACGACAAATACATGTAAGAATACGAACAATCAGGCATCGTCCTCAATCCACAAGTTACTGTAGAGAAGACACGTAGATAGTTGCTGGAAGGCGATAAAGGGGTATTCAACCAACAGGCTCAACACCGACACATCCGTCTTCCTTTTTAATGTAGCTGGTATGATATCATGCATTCCTTTCCAAAATTCCATATTCATTACAGGTATAATATACAGTATTACATATCATACCAGGCGTATATATATCATAGCATATTGAAATACACTACTCCAGCTACTAATAATAGCTGTGAGATCGGCTTTGTTTTGGTCGAAACTCACCTTTGCAAGCGGTGTGTGATACTCCGATCGCGTGTACTATACAGGGTGTGCATGTCCTCATTATTCTACTATAAATATGTGCGTATAACTCCAGGTCCACAGCAGCGCCAGTTGCATGAGGAGGGTGGTTTTTAAGCTTAATGTTCGTCAAATCCCAAGTCCCCGTCACTGTTTGTTCTTGCAACATTCTCATTCTACTTCGGACAGTTTGTTTGTTAACTGTGTTGGTCTATACCGTATAACACGGATGAAAGCACACCCCGGTGATAACTTTTTGACCTTTGAAAATATCATCACCGGGGGTGCT
>JBBMKB010080808.1:0-12512 GCA_037833945.1 Alaria marginata
CTGGAAACCCTTTTTGGGGACAAAATTACTTGATAATAGTATAGGGACGGGGTTCGGGGTTCTAAAGGGGTTAACCTTGCCGACAGCCCGACGGCAGTTATTTCTTTTCTTAACCGCGAAACTGAAACCAATTTTGGGCGCGGCTGCGCGCGCTCGTTCTGGCAGCCCCGTATACAACGCAACTGCCACGGACCTCCCCTGCGGGAGCGGGAAACGCCTACAGGCACTATAGGTTGCCAACACGCAAACGCACCAAAACGAAACACGTATAATATGACAACGCTGATGCAACTTCCACATCAACGCAACGTAGATAGGGCCCATTCACAAATACAGAGGTTGCGAATACACGCGCGCGCAAAAATGAAACACGGACAGCAGCACCAACAACGCCACTCTTTGCCACATAATCGCAATGTGGATTGGGCCCATCCACAAATATCTGCACCGACAAGAGGTACAGCTGTCTACAGCTCATACTCATAGGGTCATACCTTTCGCGCGGCAGGCTCTACCTCGAGGGACAGGAAGAGGTCAAAAGCGCGGGCTTCTTCCCGAACGCCGCGGGTAATCTGCGGGGGGAAAAAACAGACAGCGCAAGCACGAAAAATCCGACAGTCGATAAGTCCAGCGAAACGCCTTTTGCCATCAGCGCGGAAGCAAAAGTCAGGGAGTGTTGGCGAACGCACGCCCTCTGTTCAGGAGTTGAAGTTGAGGTGGAGGTTGGGTTAGGGTAGCAAGGGTGGCTGCAGCGTAGACAGGGGCTGCTCCGTGTGCGGTCGCCATCTCACCTACCGGGACCGCTGTTTAGGGGTAGGGGGAGGACGGTTAGAGGTGGGGCTGGGGTTTGATGTAAGGGTGGGGTTATGGGCGTTGGGTTAGGGATGGGGATAACGACCAGCAAGATCTACCACCCTCCTGCCCGAGAGGTATTCCGAGCCCGAGTGGTATTCCGACTTCAGGTTCAATAACCCATACCGCTTCCCAAACTGCTAGGGCTGTCCCAAGCTGCCACGGCTGTGAGTGGGCTGGATCTCACGGCAAATTATTTGTTGGGTGGCAGAGTAGAAAACAACTACAGCAGTAGAGGTCCCTCTATAGTACCGGTCAAGTTATGCCGGCTGCCCGCTATAGCGCCTGTAAAATCGCTTTGATAGGAACAACCAGTAGTGCCGGTTGTCGCCATAGTGCCGGTATGTCCGCCTGGCACCCACCGGCATTATAGAGGCACCACTATTGTACCTGACGAGTCCACCACGCATCGAGCCACAAAACGCGCCTGTCGGATGCAAAGATGCGCACTATTTGGTTTTTCTAGGCGGGGCCCCGCGGGAGTTCTCATGGGATCCCGTCAGCTGCCGCAGCTTCCCGCGGCTTCCCACGTAGCATCTCGCAACATTCCCGCGGGCTGATGCGGCAGCCCATGACAATTGACGACCCAGTTCCCGCGGTAATCCCCGCGGCATGCCGGGATGTTGTCACGGGATCCCGCGGTATCCCGTGAGAATTCAGCAGATTCCATTCGCAATAACAACCGAAACCTAACCCGAAGTTGTTCGATGCATAGCTCTAGTCTACAGCATACGAGTATATCAGGCGTTGAGCCTATACTCCGAGTATGAGCAGCACTGTAAATACGCACATACACAGGCAGTGATAGTAGCAGCAGCGGCAGCAGCACCCGCACCAGCACCAGCACCAGCACCAGCAGTAATAGTGTCGTGTGGTTGGACGCAATGTTGTGGTGTTTTTAGTGTTATGGCGGTACGAGGCTTCAGCTTGTCTCTGCACTACTACTCTGTCTCTCGCGTTTTCACAGCACAGGTCGGTGGCCAGGTCGGTGGCAGACAAGTATCGACCGTTGGATTCGGCAGCTCCGTCACAAGATACATGAAACCAGGTACTACTGCTGTATACAATGATACATCTTATAATATGAGGTATAATGTTATATCACATACCACGTATCACACATGTTACATGATATATACCAGTACCTGGTATGCTACCGGACCTTGTATTATACCTCATGTGATCTCGTATATCGTCGAATCATCATGTCATCATGTCGCTCGGGCGAGGGGCGAGTTGAAATGCAAAACGGCAATGATGAGAGACAAGACTCATTTCAACTCGTATCATACGGCTGTCGGATGATATAATCACACTCCGTCGTGTAAAGGAGTTATCTGCCATTGATCATTGATCCTATACGTGCGGTCTAGTGCGGTGTGGGGTGTGGCGAGTGTGATGTTTAGGTGATGAGGTGGGTCATCATCGGTGTGTGGAGTTGGACCGTTGGAGGTTGGAGCAGGATATACCAGCTGGGATATACTGTGCCGAGACGCACACATATCATACGCACCAATGTAGTCCACAGATCACACATTACAAGTACGCCAACAACTATTCTTTCCGTTTTACCCGCAGGCTATTAATTGTTGTAGTGCTGCCTGCGCATGTTGCACAGAGCAGTATGATTTGTGCTACAATACGCACAGGGCACGAGAGTACAGGGTACAGGGGTACAGGACGCCGCACTGCGTACGAGTGCGCAAACAAGCAAGGATGAGATTTACAGGGAAGCAAGCAGTCCCGACCCGGATGTCTTGCAGTTAGTAATAGTGTACACTACGGCGGTTGCCTCGGCCAGCACTCCTGTTTCTTGCTACAATAGTATACCCGATAGGTATCCTGCACACTACGGTACCGCACATACTGCATATTTGCTGCTTGTATCATATCATACGAGTATTGTTATGTACCAGGATAGCAGTACGAGATCTACAGAGTACTAATAATACTGTCATACTACTGCTGGTGGCCCGACCCGGAAGAGGAGATACGAAAAAAAAAAAGTAATAGTACTGCCACCATGCATAGGTATCATACCGCACGCTGGGAGTACAGGGTACAGGACATTTCTCCGACAAAAGAGTCATATATCGATGGCAGCGTGCAGCAAACAAGTACTCGTACGAGTAAACGGCTTGCTCGTAGTATACGCACCAGTATGATACATGTACCGCATCTGATCATCATACCCGCAGTATCATGGTAGATAGGATTCGATCATCTATTTATGTATGTACGAGTGCGAAGCGTCTGTCTGCTTATTATATACCTGGTACCAGGTAGCGGTTTGCCTTACACCTCTCGAACAACCACCACCACCACTGCTGCTGTCTGGGCTGTTGTCGAATACCAGGTACCATTTTTTTACGTGAATGATATGTATACGTACAAACATGATACAATGATAAAAACTGCACAACTCCTGCTGGATATATTTTTCGGAACCGATTATCTCCAACACCGAGGGGTACTCGTACACACAACCAAAACGGCCCCGTTACAAAGATCCTCGTCGGGATCTCTCCAGAGCGCTTGCAACTCTCTGCCTTATCGAGAAACCCAGCCTGGCAACTCGCCCGAGGCTGTGTGGATGTGTGTTGTCTTTGTCGGTTGATCGGTGGTGGTATGCTACTCTACTCTCTCCAATAGCAGCAGTAGCTTCTATCTCGACATGATGCGGATATGATACGGTATGCTGTCAGTGGGGAAGAAGCATATTATCTACCAAATAGGCTTAAATATAAGGATCATTACTCTACTAATATCAAGATAAAAAAAACTTAAATTTACGGACAAAGCGGAATTACATGCAGAAGTTCTGTCCAAATATAAGGACCGTTTTTATTGAATATCAATTCAAAAACGGTTCTTATATTTACGGACAAGAGTGTTTTTTTGTTTTTTTCTACGTTGTAAAAAACCCGTACCCAAACCAAGTGATATCACACACCTGCCCTATGTCCAGCAAACATCGCTCCGGGGATGATCTGACCCGCTCCAGTGCTACTGCCACTCCAAGGCGCGGCGGCGGCAGCGGCGGCGGCGGCGACTGAGACCCAGAGCTCGAGGAAGAAGGGCTGGCTGACGACTCCGAGGACTCTCCCTCGTTCCACAGGCACTCTACCTCCCTCCGGCATGCGTTTGGTGCACGCTGGTATGGAAGGGGCGCTTTGCGACTTCGACATGTCTGCGGCCTCCCTCTCGGTGGATCGTGATTTGTTTCGGTGTCGGCCGTTTGTGCGCGCCGACGGCCGCCCTGCTGCTGCAGCAGCCCCACCCTCGCGGACGCCATGTCTCGGTTGTGGCGGTGGTCGCGGACCGTTGCGCGGGTTGTGCTGGCGTCCCACATCCAAGTGCTCGTCGAGGAGGACGAAGAGGGGGCACCTCCCCCCGGTTCTTGCTGTACAATGCTGGCGGTTGGAATGGTGGGATCGGCTGCTGCACCAGAATGACGCTCCTGCTGCTTCTGGCTTTCAGCAAACGGCCGTTGTTGCTCGTCGGAACTACATTGCTGCTGGTTGCGCGCAACTGACCCCAAGCGCTCCGCTGTCAGTCGTTGGGCCTTGGCGATGGCTGGGTACTCTGCCTGGCGAATCTCCTGCATCCCGGGCGGCCACTGTAATAGTCTCAGGCCCCCTCCCTTGTTCTCGCGATACTGTGTGGGACGCAAAACGCAAAACCCACGCACAGGAAGAGGACACAGCGACATGAAGAGGTCCAAACCGCATTTGTTTTTTTATGGATAGGTTTCCAATTTTTGAGAACAGCGTTTTGCATGCGGGATCTGGGGATTATAGAATCTTTCAAATTTTACCGTTTTCGTGGCAGCAGCAGCAGCAGCAACAGCAACTACAGCAATATCAGCCTCTCGCCCTGCGTCGTCAACAGCAGGGCAACTATTTTGTTGCTTTGTCTAACAGGTCAAGATGAGTGATCGAGGCAGAGAGGCTAACGCGGACGACGAAGAGGAAGAAGCTCCCATCATCAGCCCAAGAGAGGTGCGAGCACGAAGATGCTACGGGATCAGTCGCCTGCGCCGATAGTTGAAGCCACGCGGTCACGAGCGCACTCCAGCTGGTTGTGTGTGTGCTTGTGTGTGTGTTTGTGTGTGTTTGTGTGTGTGTTCTTCCTTCCGTGTATCGACATCCAGCACACTCAGTGTCCGTACCAATTCATGGCTCTACATGGAGAGACAAGCTCTCCTGTGGTCACAAACTACGAGATAGAGATAAACCAGGTACTATTCATACCTGATACCCGCATACCTGGTACCTGGTACTCCGTATACCATCGCAAGAATAGCAGTCAGGAGATTTGGCCCAATGCATTGCCAAACGTAGTGAATTCGAACAGCGGCACGTACACAAGTCAGCAAACCAGACAGCTTGCATGGAGACAAAGATAAAGACAAAGAAGAAAGAACCGGTGGACGTCAATGCGTCTCACTGCGCGTGGCGCATGGCGACCCCACTGCGGTTGCGGCTGGTTGAGAAAAGAGCATGGACCACTTCAACATGGTGCTCGTGCACCGCCGTTAGGCGTGATATTATAAGCGAGTTAATTCCAAGCACTCGGCACAGTACAGGACACCAAATAAGAAACAGTATTGACCGAGGATAGGTTTCTTATTTGAGAAAGGGTGCGTTCTACACCATCTTCAATATAACAGCCCCCGGATTTTTATTTTCCCGTAAATCTTAGCCATAACTTCTTACTATACACCCTGTTTCTTACTACAGTAGGTGTTCTGTATCGTACACCAATAAATTGACTGCGTCGTACGCTCGCCGGACGTACAGGCAGTACGAAGTGCTTGAGCGAGAGTCCTCCCCTGATACGTTGCTGGTGACGTGCGGTATGCTGCACTGGTGATTGAAGCTTGCTATAAGGCGTAGAGTCATCCCCGATGTACTTCGCAGCGCGCCGGACCCTTCTCTTTCTACCTACTGCACGTTCGTTCTTTCCCGCAATAAGTGTTAAATGGATATCAAGCCTACCATATTTCTCCTCATACTATATATACTACCTGGTATATGTTTATCGCGCTGCGTGGTCACAGGGATTGCAAGAGCGCCTTCGGAAGGCGAGAGAGCGCAGGAGACGGCGCTCCTCCGGCGATGTCATCCCCGGTGGAGAAGGTAGGCACGGCTCGCCGTCGTGCGTTTTTTCACGTGGGCCAACGTGTTGCTGACGTATTTATATCAAACTTGTCATATCCCTTTTAGACCTTTACCCCCGTTTAGAGGACACATTCCTTGGAGTTAGAGTATCACCACTTGTCCAAAGCTGCGGCACAAACCACCAAACACAAAATGTGCTGTAAACGGGCGGGGTCCATGATGGTCAGCCCCTTCCCGCTTGTGGACGGCGTCCTGGGGACTGGAGCAGGGCATTCGCATTTGACCTATCCCGTACTTAGAGGCATAAAAAAGTGGTACCTCTATCGTAGCACGCACGCGTCCATAATATAGTTTAAACATATTTGAAATTCCGGCGATTTTGGGTTAAGGAGTCCCGTCGTTCAGAAAATATTTCAGCCAAGAAAGTGCTATACTAATAATAGTATTAATACCAATATCGTAGGACGCGTCCGTTTTACTTCGGTCTTTCTACTGTTGTTGTTGTTGTTGTTGTATCTTCGTCATTTTTGCGATTGACACACGCTGCACATTGTCGGATGGCAAACACAATAATAATAATATCGTAGCGTTTTAGTTCGGTCTTTTTTAGCCCCTGAAGTCTCGAAGGCGTCACGGTGGCAGAGAGGCTGTCAATTTCTACACGGTAACTTGCATCTTCTGGTCGTCCCCAATACGTTCCGTCTGCGACTTGCTCTGGTCCCCCTACAATAGCGGCGGCAAATGCTATGCCGGAAACGGCGACGGCGGGACCGTCGCCCAGCCAGACCTCGGGGGGAGGGGGGGGGCAAGCCACTGAAGCGGGCGGTGGGACGGCCACCCAGCAAGAAATTATAGACGTGAAGGTGAGAACGCGCATGTTATGGCAGGGAGGGGTGTGCCACAAAATTCCGAGGCTGCTCGCTTGGGGAGCTCTGTACCGCAACCAAAAGCCGATGTTGAGAAAAAAAAAAACAAAGGGCAATTCGATGAGCCCTCCCGAGGTCTAGGAAAGCCACGAATATATCGTTGCAAAACACATATAATATATACTTCGAAGTATATACGGCATTCCGACAATATTGGTACCTGGGATGTCCTTTATTTTTAGGAGTCCCAGCAGTCAGAAGCATTTTGGGTTAATATGTGTTCCCTCATATCGTAGCGCGGATCACTCGTTGGAGCTCTGGTAGGAGTACGTATATAGGTGTTTTTATTTATGGTCAAACTTAGTGGAGCTCCTGTAGGAGTATGATATATAGGTTTTTTATTTATGGTTAAACTTAGTGGAGCTCCTGTAGGAGAGTACGTATATAGGTGCTTTTATTTCTGGTCAAACTTAGTGGAGCTCCTGTAGGAGTAGGTCGGCCCAGAAACCGTGTTCTGACCACCGCTTAGTGCACACAGCCATTGCGCTATATTCGCGAGAAGTCTGAACGGTTTCCATCGTACGTATATATGGTGGCCGGCGACCGATGTCGAAAAGCTCAAGAGAATCAACGCGGCAGTAGTTACCCTTGGTGAGAGCGTCCGGCTGGCCGCGGTAGAGAGGCCCCATTGATTCGAAAATATATACCAGGTACGAACGCAAAGTTACATTAGCATTAACGAGGTATGATACAACGACACCCGGCGACCCTCTGCCAGAGCTCACCAACGCCAACACTAATTTCTGGGAACCTAACGGTGCGCTTGCTTCAGCTCCCAGCTCACCATTTGCCAACATTAATTTCGGTAAACCTTACGATGCACTTGCTTCTTGCTTTCCCAACCCAGACGAGTCTGGCCAACAAGCGAGCCGTTCTTCATCAGCAGAGGAAGCAAAGAAAGCAACAGGCGGACCGGATGCTCGCTCGACGCATGTCCACACAGTCGGGGCCGTCATCCTCGAATGTGCGACACCACCAAATCGTTCCTACCCTTGGATCGTTCTACAGATCGTTCGGCGGATCGTTCTGCGGATCGTTTGGCGGATTTTGCTGTGTATAGCTGGTTTAGTTTCGGTTGATCATGAGAGTTTTTAGTTTACGTTGCCGATAATGTGCATGCAGCTGAGCTCCAACGCCAATCACTTTTGAACATCACCAGAAAGGGGAAGAAAACAAAGAGAAACCCCCAAAAAAAACAATCGACCGGTATGATATCGTTAACCCCTTTCAAACTGCACCCACTTTTTTTGGTGGCAGGTTACTTGAAATCAATGTTGCTCCCTTTGTACTGGTAAAATGATAACTTGTTTGCGTCTGTGGCATGAAGCACTGTGGCCGGTGTACACTACGATAATGAAACCTTGGTCGCTCGTATCTATTGGAAAAACGACGATGGACGATAAAACTTTTTAGTGTATCATAAATGCGGCGACACGAGGTTTACCCGTGTCAAGTACCTCTCGTCAACTCGAACATCTTTGAGACTGCCGCACCCAATATCACCCCAGAACCATACCAGGCAGACAATTTATCCTGCGATCCACGCTTGTTGTCTTTTTTGCTCCTTAGCTTCATCCCGCCGTGTCTACCCTGCGACGCACGCTTGCGCGCGTATATCACCTGTTCTCCGTAGCTCAATTCCACAGTGACTGCTGGCGCACTCAAAGCCATCGCATAGTCATACAGCTACACCCTGCAAGTCACGCCTGTTTGGGCGCGACTATATCTATTTTGTCTCTTAGCTTGCCCCCATTGTGTCCACCCTGTGATCCACGCTTGCGCATGTCATATATTTTCCTCCTTAGCTTGACCCCGCCGTGTCCTCAATGGCACCTGACCAAGAAACAGAAACAGAACCTCGCCTCTTCGACAAGTACAACAACGATGGATGATAGGAAGTTCCCCCATACCGAACCAGAGTACGCGAAACCCGCAAGCTTATACAGCTCGAGGACTGTCGTACCCACCCACCCAACATCATCCCAGAATCTTAAAATCACACCCTGCGATCCACGCTCGTGCGCGTTTTCTCTTCTACTCCTTATAGCTTGATCCCACCGACGAGCCCACAATGGGACCCAAGCAAGAAACTGAAGTCGGACCGCGACTTTTCGACTTAAACAAGTACAACGACGACTTAAACAGCGTGGGGACTGCCGCACCCACCCAATATCATCCCTACGCCTTACAGTTACACCCTACTTATTATTCACGCTTGCGCGCTGTGTTATCTCTTTTTGTCTCCTCATAGCTTGACCCCGCGGTGTCCTCAATGGCACCCGACCAAGAAGCAGAAACAGCACCTCGACTTTTCGACGAGTTCAACGACGACGACGACGACGCCCACTTTTACGGCGGCTTCGGGGGTAAAAACGACGGCCTCAGGGTAATCCTCGTCGCTCCTGATCGATCCCCAGCTGTCCCGACACTAGAAGAAACCGGCCGATGTTGCGGCAAAAAAAAATCTGCCCAGGCGGGGGATGGAAATGATGCAGCGGCGGGGGCGGGTGCTGCTACCGTGGGTGGCGACGACAACACGTCCGGAAAACGCCCTGCCCCTCCTGTTGTAGACACTGGGTGGGCGGGGTCAGGGGTAGCGAAATACTGGAAAACCCGCGGGGATTCTGGGGAGGGGAAGCGGGGAGGAGAAGCGCTGGCGGCAGCGGCGTCTGATGAGAGAGAGGCGGGCGCGAGAGAGAGGGAAAAGGGCGGCGGGACAGAGGTAAGGAGACGCGGTGCGCACATGTACTACAGAGGGTGGGTGGCATTTTGTAAGAATCGGGCATAACTTGATCAGTTTTCTGAATTAGAGCATTTTGTAGGCTGCGTGCTGTGGTGGGGGTATAGCAAAAACAAATGGCTAACATACTTATGACAGACGGAGGTTCTCGACTGAGAAACTGCTCGTGTTCAGTATCGTTGGAATATCATTTCAATTCACAACATTCTTTTTTATACATATACAGACCTACATAGGCCATGGGATTGTTCATCGGGTTGCACTTTCATTCAAAGGCTGTGTTTGGGTGAGGTATATCATAGAGCTTTTAACGTGATGAGCCTCACAAACTTTACGTGCTGCTCGTGTCGTAGAAAGCCTTGGCACTCACGAGCGACCATTCACTCGTACATCCCGTCTTTTTTCACAGCGGGTTCGAAGAACATGGGTGGCCGCTAGAGACAGCGACGAGCGTAAACGAATTCTGAAGGAGGAGGAAGGTCTCGCCGTCAAGAAATTGCCAAAGTCGGCATCGAGGCTTATGCGCAGGTCTGAGCAGGAAGCAAGCGGTGTAAGGCGTTTTGTTTTAAGGAAAGTATTGCACAAATTCGAGACACGTGCGCAAGGTGTCAATTTGTAGGCGATTAACGGACAACTTAAGAGTATGAAGCGGTGGAATTTTTTAATTGTCTAGGACAGTAACGCACAAACTTCTGAGCATGCAACAACGTGAGATGTGAGTTGATAAGAATGCAACGGCCAACTGTTGAGCATGAAGCGGTGAAAGGTGCAAGTTGTTTTCTTAGTAGGAAGGTAACGTACAACGTTTGAGCATGAAGCGGGGGGTAAGGTGTCATTTGTTAAGAGAGAAAACGCACAACTTTTGAGCATGAGTAGCTATACATGTAAGGTGTAATTCGTGAGGAAAACGCACAACGTTGAGACATACCGGGTACAACATGGCCCCACCAACAAGATTCATCTAGTCTGGGCAAGGCTTGACACGTTCTTGTCACACCAGCCTTGAAAACCTTTGAGCGTGGGCCGTTATATACCTGGTAGGATATTGCGTAGCGCACGCCTCTAAGCACGGTTCCTTGGTCCATTTTGTTTAGCGTCCGAGTTTCAAAAGTGAGCCTGACGTTCAAACTGTTGTTTTTTAAATATATTCGTGCTATTGTACCTGGTATGTCGCTCCGACCGAACGCTTCGTATGAATGAAGGTGATGTACCTCCCTTCATCTCCTACTCCGACGTGTTTTGTCGCATTATTTCGAACAGCGTTGGCGTGTAAACACTATATACAGGCCATAGATCGCGCGGGAAATAAATGTGTTGCCTACCCGCTGTGCACCCCTACCTTGCTTTATTGCTCGAAGCTTATCGCAACTGATGGGCTGGCACGACAGGACACCGGTTTTTATTGATTGCTAGCCGTAGAGGCCGCATGGGGGCGGTCCGCCAGTTCCCTTCGCTGTTCCAGAGCCACCAACCGACGCCACTCGTGTCACCCATACCTCACGTCCGCCGCTGTATCTACTATACCAAACGCTAACTACTGATCAACATTGCCCTTTATTATCCCGCAGCGGGGCATTCCAAGACAGACTGCTTCGAGACGCGGTGTTCGCCCGGGCTGAGGAGGAGGAGCGAGAAGCATGGCGGGTGCTTCAAGGCAAGGAGGATGTTAGGGATCACGGTGGGTGTGCCCCCGAAATGGCGTACTGCAGTAGCAAAGGCTAACGCTGGAGCTGGTGGGCACTCAGATCTGATACCGATGCACTTTTTCATAGTAGAAGAAGGGTTGGTTTTTGTATTAAACCATGGCGCCGAAAGGATGGCTGAGAGCACTGGAATTTTCTGGAGTGTATGTTGGTGGGAGTGAATTAAAATATGTTGATCTTCAGAGGTGACGAGCCAGGGAATGCAAGCGGGAGAGTAAGAGTGTGGATAAAAAACGCTGACCCTTTTCGCTCAGTGCGGCCGGTGCTGCCATCGCCTGCTGTTTTCTTTTCACCATCTTCCCATTTGTTTTTTCCGAACCACTTCCTATTTTTCGTGCAGTTGTAGTGTCGATCGCGATGAAAGTGGTATCACCTCTCTCTCTCTCTCTCTCTCTCTCTGTGCAACCAAGAGGCTTTCTCCAACCCCGGGGGTACACTGCTTGTGTCCCCGCCTTTTTGTTTCAAGATTAGCATAACATCTTCTTGACCCTGCGATGTGGTATCATCTCTCTCTGTGCACAACCAAGAAGCTTTATTCAACCCCGGGGACACACTCCTTGTGTCCCCGCCTTTTGGTTCCAAGACTACCACCGTATTTTCATAACCCTGCCACTGATATCTCCGTTATTCTAAATAGACGGAGGGGAAGGAAACGGTATAGAAATAACCGAGGCCGGCAGTGAAGCTGACTTCGAGAACAACGCGTATAGAGAAATTGGCAAGCTTCAGAGAAATTGGCAAGCTTCGTCCAAACGGGGACACACCTCTTGTGTCCCCGCCTTTTGATTTCAAAATTACCACAACACCTTCTTGATCCTGCCATTGTCTCCGTTTCCCGTTCCAAAATAGATGGAGTGGAAGGTGAGGCCGGCGGGGGTGCCGATTTCGATAAGAACGGGTACAGAGAAGGTGGCGAGCTTCATCCGAACCGCGCTCCCAGCGCGACAATCGCACCCCTCGGCCGTGGGCCTAGCCAGGCGATGGATTTTTTTTCAGCCCGCGGGGCCCCCAGCATTTTGGAGGTAAGCTGTTGTTGGGTGAGCCCTGCCGTTTTGGGGTGCATGTCGGACGCGTGCTACGGTACAGATAGCACGTACAATGTTTGACGGGACGGGTCGGGTCGGGTCGGGTCGGGTCGGGTCGGGTCGGGTCGGGTCGGGTCGGGTCG
>JBBMKB010080819.1:0-12511 GCA_037833945.1 Alaria marginata
GTGACGAAAAACAGCTTCGAAAAAAATGGCCATATCTACTTACTTGGTTTTAGACAGAGGAGTTGCGTTTATACACACAACTCGGAGTTGTGTGTACCGCTACCCGGGCACTGCCGCCCTACTACGCCTTACCAGGTATACCTGGTACACCATTACCATTGCATTTTTTTTTATTCGAAAACATCCCAATTCGTTCGTAATTTGGGACGTACACGGCTCGGGCTCCCACTGGTTTGTGTTGTGCATTTTGTACGTCCCCGGCGGTAGCCTGGTAAACCTCGCCATATTCATATCATATTATATACCTGGTACCTGGTATATCATACCTGGTACATAGTAGATATCGTAAGTTCGAGCCCGCCAAGGATTCTCTTCCTTTCATAGCCGCAAAAATAACATGATAGCGCCTATTGATAGCGTGTGTATTGTGTACCTGGAATGTATTGATCTGAGTCGACAGGGAAGAAAATGCTGAATCCTTTTCGCGATACAGATGAAGGCATGCACCGTACGTAGTTGAGGGGAGGGAGGGGTGCTTGCTATGTGACCCTAAATCTGAGTTACGTACGAAAAGGGAGGGAGCTGAGCTGGGAGATGGAGAAAACGTGCTAAGATAACACCCTGGTTACAGGTAGATGCGGACGATAAACAGAAAGTAAATAAAAGCTGTGTACTATAGTACTGGTAGTGGCACATCAGGTCAGGGTATGTATGCAGAAATTATATAAATACCTCGCATCATATATACGAGTATCTACAGTACAGAGTACCTGATACACTTTCGAACGGTGAATCAAAACTGCAAGCATTCGAGTCTACCCGTAGAAACACTCGTTGGGTGCTTGTTGTGTACCAGGTACCAGTTTTGTTCTGCTTTTTTCTAACAGCAGTGTAGAGTTGCATCTGCTGTACGTCATACCATGGCATCCGGCACTTGTTTCCACTGCAGCTGCTGCTGCTGTAAAATATTATTAAGGCGATAGCAGGGACCAGGGGGGGGGAGAGAAATATCCTCGTGGCGAAAGCAGCAGGCAGTCCGGGTGTACGTGGACCGTACGTACGAAGAGACTAAACTGTTCCCTCAACTTCATGTGCTATTTAAAGTTGATGTTACTATTAATAGTAGTAGTGATTGTTCGTCTTGTTATGATACTACCAACCAGTACCATGGTATCATACGTCGTAGAGGGAGGTTGGTTACTGTTGTTTTCTCTGTTCATGGTGAAATCACACGCAACCGTAGTTATTACGTTATTACAGTTTGATAGTAAAAAAACAATGAAACATGCTCGTATTAATATTAACCCTCTGGATCCCTCGTTCGACCGAACGAAGAAAAGACCAGTGCGATAATATCACTCGTGTAGCAGTATTCTACGAGTTTGACCATGCTGCATGAATGTGGTACAGCAATCCTCTTCATCCCCTACTCCAGAAGCCCGAGCTGCTTCGTGTGGCCGATGGCTGTACTGTAGTCGTCTTTTTTTGCCTATCGTATGATATGTATTTCGTTTATTCCGTTTCAAGCCCCAAAGGGGTTATAAGATATACCTGGTAAGTTATAAAGGAATTACAACCCTTTTGGAACCTTGGAACTCTGCTTTAGCAACCGCAAAAGCGACCAGTGCGTTTTTTTTTACCTTCTAGGAAGAGCGTGCAACAATACAGTGTCGCCATTCCCTGAGTTTGCCGCGCATCTTTTTCCCTTACATTTTGGATACGCCCCCTACCCCAGCTTACCGGGCTTGTTCGTTTGCCTGATGCTGTAATACTCGTACGAGTACAGTAGTCACTTTTTGTCGGCGCGTTTCCCCTCTCAAGTTGAAAAGGCGTGCTTGCTTAGTGGAGACCGGTCATTTCGGGCGCGTCAAGGCTTTATTTGGTCTTGCTGTTAGTATGATTCAATTTTTGTGTACGGGAAGGTCAATCAAGGGTTCGAACCGCGGTGTCCAAGGTATTAGTAACATTTTTGTTAAAAACATGCTGTTGTTGCCCATCATGCGGCTCCCCTTGGGACGGTTTTAATCCTCTTGCTTAAAACGCCCCCATCGAAGATGTGCGCGTATATACGCAACACGGGCGACGATTTTTTATCCCTTTGACGACTTTGTGAGGCCTCAGGGGCAAAAATGCCGATAATCGGAAAAAATATGACGATTACAACATTAGCATCGGCCAGACGAAGCGAGCAGCCCGGGCTATTCGGGCACGTAAGGGGTGCTTCTGAAGTGCAATGTGAAGGAATGTGCCCGCGCAGCATGAGGATGTTCGTGCTGCTGCACACTGTTGCTGGACAGTTGATGTATACACGAGTGTTTTTTTTTTGTCGCCATGCTTGGATCCCAAAAATGGACCCCCGAGTTCAGGCGATGAAGCAAAGCAGTGCGAGTGCGGAGCTATCTGAACGGTCCAAACCGTTCGTCTTTTGTGTGTTTTATTGTTGCCCGCCCGTCGTTGCTGTTACGGCCTGAATTAACAGCAAACAAAATTCCAATTTGGATAAAAGGAAAAATCTAATTTGGATTTGATTGGTCTAAACCCCCACCATCATGAAATAATCCGATTTCGGGCTAATCGCAATTTGGATTTGACGAAACAAATGAAAAGTATTGAAACACTTCTTTTGGTTGAATTTGGAATCCAATTTGGGAGTTGATCCAACTTAAAGTGGCATGTTCGTGGTGGGACAACACACCAGGGGCAGCCAGGCGCCTTTTTTGGCCGCGTCGATGACCACGATCGAGGCGATAAATCGCGAGCCTCAACGAGAGGCGACCAGGGCAATAGCTGCGCACATGCCTACAGATGTTATACTTTTTTCTTAATCATACCCCGGCGATGGCGTCTCAAAAACGATCATGGCGGCCGCGAGCCCATTTTTTCCACCATCGCGATCAGCCAAGCCACAAGAAAACCGACCCAACGAGCCAAAAACACAAGTTTTGGCGCAAGAGTTCGGTAGCTTCATCGCCGTTGCTGCTCCGCGCGCGGCGTTTTGGGCTCGCTCCGCCCATCCTAGAGACCCTGAGGGTGTCAGCTTCCTAGCCTGGGCCTCCAAAAAATAATCGAAGCTGTGTGCGGCGCGCACGCGACGATGCAAGCCGTCGCTCTCGTCTACTCTCGTTGGTGTTTGTCAGCAGGGCGTTGTGTGACTTGCTGCATTATTCCGATTTCACACATATTTGAAGATCAATCCGCTTGCAATGCGCCCTTTCCTGATAAGAAAGAAACCACTTTTTTTGTAAAATCAAATCCAAATTGGAAAATATTTTTTTTCCAAATTGATTTTTTTTTTGCTGTTAGTTCAGGCCCTTACGGCCGTGAGCTTTTCAAACGTCTACGAGCCCTACCACTCTTTGCGTCACCGCGATTATCTTTTTGTACTCAGCTCTCCGCTCTCGTCTCTCTATTGCATGTCTCATCTCTCTGTTGTTGTTGTTGTTGTTGTGTTGTTTTGTCCGCCACCGTTCAGGTCCAGCAGGCCAGCGGAGACCAATAAGATATTCGTGGGAGGGTTGGCCCCGACCGTCATGATGGCGGAGTTCAGGAAGTATTTCGAAACCTTCGGAGGCGTGGTAGACGCCGTGGTGATGTTTGACAGGCAGACCCAGCGGTCGCGCGGTTTTGGGTTCGTTACTTTCCAGGAGGATGCTGTGGTCCACGAAATCATGATGAGCTCGCACGAGATCAACGGCAAGATGGTTGAGGTCAAGCGCGCTGAGCCTAAGGAAAACCGCAGCGGCCGCTCCTCTCGCGGCGACTTCTCCGGCGGGTCGTCCCCTGCGCTGGGTGGCGGGGGTGCCGTGCCCTTTCCGGGAGCGCGCCGAGCTCAAGCATTCGGTGCCGGTCGCGGGGCAGGGGGTGGCTACGGAGTGGGAAACTCGTTCGCGTACAACAATGGTGGTGGTGGTGGTGGTGCGCCTTTCAGTGGAGCAAATGCGTCCACGTACGGCCAGACAGCTTACGGGTATCCGGGTTATGGCTACAACGGGCAGATGTACACCGCCCCGACCTATAGCTACGCCGGACGGGGGGCGGCGTACAGCGCGGATGGCGGGACAGCGGCTGGTTCCTTTTCGGTCCCCATACCGCCCCAGGCGAGCTACGGGTTGCAGACCCAGGATGCGCACCCGCCCTACTCGCAGTCTGATTTTGCTGTGGCCCTACGCAACCAGCAGGCGCAGGTGCAACAAGTGCAGCAGCAGCAGCATCAGGTGCAGGCACAGCAGACGGGGCGGGCTGGGGACGGGGCTTACGGTAGCCATCCGTACTGATGCGCTGCCAAGGGATGAATGATCTCCGGTTGCGGCACGTCGGTTTTAAGGGCTGCAGGGTGGGTGGATGTGGACGTCGTCGGATTTAGGCCTGTGGTTGCAGTGATCCTTTTATGAAAGGCAGCTTTTATGAAAGGCGGCCCCGCCACGGTTTTTATTCCTTGGGAGCCCGAGCTTCGTGGGTCCAAGGCCGACTCTGCGGAGTCTGGTTGGCGATGGATGGTACAGTGAGCTTGTTCATGTTCGGATACAGTTGTACCAAAACGTGTGTTGATCTGCAGTTGTGCACGACGTCGATGGTAGAGTGTGGTGAGGGTGTCGTTGGTGTCTTTGTTTTTTGACTGTGAATGCGATAAAAAAAGAGGGTGCGGCCAAGTACAGTCCGGCTGCTGTAGCTGGATTGCCACGTTACCATCGCTAGCAGAGCAATCCGATTGAGTAGCATGGAGGCTCTGGCTAGGCGGTGGGTGGGAGGGCGGTATTGCATGCGATTGAGCACCTTGGTGCAATTTCGCCCGCCCGACTTGGTTGACTGACCGGGTAGTTGTGCGTATGTACTCTGCTCAGCTCATGCTGTCTGTGCTTGTTGCATCTCTTTTTTTTGTCGGTTTTGTCTGATTGTACCCCACTCGATGAACATTGTGGGTTTGGGTTAGGATATAAAAATATACGAGTAGTTTTCCGCAACGAATGGTAGTCGTGCGGACTCGCTGTCTCTATCCTTGATTTGTATTTTGCCTCTGAGCAATGCCGACTGACTGTTTATACCCTTACGCGATGTATCATGGTAGCTTCGATTTTGGGTAAAAACGGTTAGAGGGCACGTCTTTCGAGGTATAGGACTTGTTTTGAGCAAGAATGGACCGTAGCAGTTGAGTGTCCTTAGCGAATGTAGTAGCCGTAGTACAAGTATAGGGCAAGTATGGCTGTTGATATCGTCACGCCCAGCTTCATTGCAAAAGCCGGAGTTGACCTATCGTACTCTTTACCTGGTTAACTCGTTGGGTGCGCTTCTCTGAGACGAGAACAAAGCCGACTGACGGAAACCTCGCACGAGCAATTAAATACCTGTCTGTTTGACTGCCGCGGTCCGAAATTACCGGCTTGTTGTGTGTGAACGTTGTTGTTGTTGCAGTATGCTACTATGTCACTACTGTGGCTACTACTACTGCTGCTGTATGTATTTCTCAGTGAAAAAAATGAGAGAAGTAGTGCAGACAAAACGCTTATTACCCGTACGCGCCAAGCAGACGTACCGGTATACATTTTGATGTTTTTTACATAGAGCCGTATGTAGACGTTTTTAGCGATTTCGAAAGCGGAGATTGGCCATTCGACAGAGAGCCCCCCTCATCATCAGTTGACGTCACAGCGCTGACTTCGCAGTCAATATGTCGTACGATCCGCTAAAACCGGAGCACTTGATTTTTTTCTTTGTTGGTACGTATAATAATGTAGATGGAGCTTTTCTTTCAACACCATACATAAGTAACTTAGTGGGAAATAATGAAATAATAAAAACTCGCTCAGATACTACTGACCTGCTGCTTGCTGTTATTGCGAGTAAGGAAGCCCTCAGCTTTCGCTTTCCTTTATCATCCGAATGGTCCTCAGAGATCCGACATTTTCGCTATAATAGCGCGATTGGAGTCGAGCTGGAAACTCCACAAACGAAATCGACTGATCTTTGCGAACCGTAGCCGAAACAGAACACGCGTCGGCACCATAAAACTCCCCTGCTCTGATCCTTTAATAACTGTTTTTTTGGGACAAAGCACTTGGAAAATCAATATGGGACATGAGCTACGGTAAAGGTGCACCGTTTTTTTTCCGAGGCTCGTCGCTTGAGCTGTATACTATTAGTAAGTCAAAAACTGATTTTAAGGAAACAGCAAGTGCAACCCTTTGATTAAAACCGTGGCCTCGAGGTATTAAAAAAGTAATATTGTAAAACAAGAATGACATCCCGACAATTTTGAGTCAAGGAGCCCCGCCATTCAGGAACTGTCTTTACCAAAAGTACTATACTAATAGTAGTATAACTAGTATCAATACCTCTGTCGTAGTAGCACGCGTTAGGGGACGTTTTTTGCATCATCTTCCGTTTCTTTTTTTACAGTAGAACTGCTCCCACTCTTTTGGGACAAACAACTGCTTCAAATACTTGCGGGACGTTTGTTGAAGTAGGGAAAAGCAGCTCACAGGGGAACCATGTGACACGCGAAATACCCTTTATTGGCGTGCATAAATCCCCCCGTAATATACTCGAGCATCTACTGCAGTTCACTTGGCGCCGGCGGCCTAAACTCCTCCGTAGTATACCCGCTGAAGGTAAAAAGTATACAGCCAACGGTGTTGTCTATGCGTGACTACGTAATAACGGTTCGTCTGCTATTGGTAAGATTCAGCACGGACTCAGTTGTTCTTCTTTTTTTGTCTCTGCCACCATGCTGGAGGACCCCTCAGCAGAGACGAGTGCACAGGTGGCCGTTTGCGTTGGTTGCGGTGGCAGTTTGAGCAACCTAATAGACCTACCAAGATTTGAGGTTGTCAACGTGCCTCGTACGTCGCGGTACCTTGGGAACGTCGGCCCAACGTACTGAGGTTGGGTTTTAGCGACAACGTGCCGCAACCAAGGCAAACGGCCACCTGTGTGGTAGTATATATCAAGCAGTTTATTTGGGGCTTCTGCAACGCGACGTGCCGACTTTGTTGGGTCGGAAACAAATAATGGACAGAAAGCCCCTTTTCTTGCCCTGGATGTTGCCTTTTTTCTTAGGGGTGTTCCGAGGCGAAAGGTGGCGAAAACAAACGCCTGACACAGTACGTTCCTGGCACTCGTAGTTTTGACGGTCGACACGAAACAAGTGCAGAAAACAAGAGACACTGCTGCATACCAGGTGCATATATATATGCCAGCATTTGATCAGCCGTTCGCTTGCGAGAAAATCAATACTGAACCTGTCTGAACCAAGGTTAATACAGGAGTTTGTTTTTAGCCTTGATGTATCGACGAGTTTACCTCTACAATATAGTAGCTCTACGGGTAGAGACCGAGCATCAACCAATAATGGTGAATTAGTCTGTATCTAGTACCAGATACGATAAAAAACGTGTGATGTGCCTGGTATTATACATCATCATTGCGTCACCTGAGATCGCACTGACGGTCTCGCCTCCCGTCTGTTCCTGGAATATGTTTTTGGCGCACATTGGGTCGATACTCCCAACGCTCGTCGACGCGGGTCGAATTGCGCTTTCTCGCGCTACAGGAGTGTTCCGCGCGGTCCTTGTATCGACATTGACCGCGATCTTCGAGAGACGGGCTGTGTTCACAAACAAAATAAACTAAACACATTGTTCCCTGCACCGAGAATCAAACTCACGACCAAGCCGGTTAGCTCACACGAGCTCATCCCCGTGATCCAGCAAGTGCTCACGAAACCTCGCATCTCACACAAAGAAGATAAGACGCAAGAAGACAAGAACAGTCGAGTGGAGTCTTAAGATTATATTTATCGCCAGTTCCCCGACATATAGTAGACACAAACAACAAGAAGTACAAGCACCTACCGAACACGTAACATATTAGACCTAACACACCAGGTACATACATGCCTACCGATGCCGCATACCGTAGCCCCTACTCGGTATGCGTGATACCAGGTATGCCTCTGTACTATGAGCCCACGGTAGCCTCACAACCGATACAATTGGACAGCAGTCCCAACGAGCTCTGGCACTCCTCGGCTGCACTGCCTACTCAAGCGCTGTCTAAAGTACCGTCTGTGCCAACGGCTGTAGCTACGCATACGTATCCGCAGACTACGAGCACCGCAAGAACGAGTAACGATAGTCCGAATTTCTACTCAAGTGACTTCCGACACACCGTGAACAAACGGCGAAAACAGCAACAGCGAGTAGCGCATTGACACAGCTTCTCCAATATAGGTTCCTAGTCAAAGCACCCCCCCGTAAGTAGCTCTAATGAAGCCTACAGTTGCCTACCCGCCCCTACCGCTATTAGCAACAAGAAAATCACGGTAATCCGTGATTATCCCCGTTACAGGCAGAAAAAACAAAAAAACAAAATAACGATTCGGAGGACAGCCGCCGCAAAAATTCGTGGAAGGTGGGGGGGGGGGGGGGGAGTACGCGAGCTGCTTACTGCTCTCGTGGGCAACGTCGATGTCATCCAGTAACTTATGCGGTTCCGGACGACCCACATAGCCTCTAGCCCCACTTGCTGCGCTCCGCTGTAGAAAGCATCATTGCATAATTCCCGTCATCGCAGAGCGACGGCACACTCTTCAATTTTTTGTGTCAAGTCCCCATAAAATTCCGCCATCCCCGCTTCTACCCCTTCTTCTTGAGGTTTTGTACGGCATTGCTGCGCTAGCCCATCTAATCGTTCCTTGGTTCCAAATTCCTTGAATTGACTCCTGCACGATGGTGTAAAGGACGCAACAGCTTCAAGAGCTTTCTCCAACGAAGATGGAGAAGATGCTTGCTGCAGCGCTTCATCTACTCGACCGCACCAGAGCCCGCCGGAGACGGCTGTGGAGCCAAGAGGCATGGTAGCGAGAACAGCGGCCGGCGAACCTCTTCCCGCCTCTTGCAGCAAGTCTGACAAGAGTGTGAGAACCTTCGTTTTGACGCGGGAATCTGACCCATCATCATCGTACATGGCTGAAAGTACTGCTTCCCCTCTCAACGCACCGAACTGGAGCTGGACATCACCGTTGTTACTTAAAGACGCCGACAACGCGTATACGATTTTGCTTCTTAGAGTAGGGGTCGTCACCACAGAGGCGTTTTCAAGTAGAAGAGCCAGCGCCGACGGCTGTGATCCAGGCCCGTCCTGTTCAGAAGCAGTCGCAAAAAGCAAAAAAATACCAGACCGACCGTGCCGTGTGGATGTAAGTAAACATGTGATGACGAAAATGCGGGATGTGAAAGTCTTCGAGGATTCTAGCAAAAGAGTGCATGCGGCCACTACTCGCCCCTTCGAAGGCGTGGCTCCTTCGGAGACAAGGCTCTAAAGCCCACGGTGTGACAGTGTACAGGGTTCAGTGGCATGCCATCTAAGTCAAAGCCAAGCGAGCACGGCAGACCACAGACATACACGCAAGATGCCGCATCGCAGCGGTCTGTAATAGCGGCGTAGATCATTCTGAAATGACAAGTGAAACAATCAGCAGTTGCATTCTACATAGCAACAGCATATCAGTACTCTTCAGCACTGTGATCGAGCTACATGGACCCAACCGGTGCGAACGGTGCTGCAGGGACGCAGCTAACGTAATACTGATAGTGTACATACAATATCATACAAACGCATGATACATCAACGCTGAAACGGTGCGCGGTGGCGTTGATCACATGATGGGCTTGTGCACAAATGTGTCTCGACAGTATATAAGCGGGCGTGACTTGTATACAATAGCTAGTGCACACGTTGTAACGGTGTTTTTCGGACCGTCACAACTCGCACAAACAACACGGGTGGATAAGTCGTGTGCAACAAACACACGTCAACGTCGGCGCGCAGCCACCCTTGAGCTCTAACTCTAAGCGCACGAAAAACAGCAGCAGTGCGCCGCACTACTATTAATAGTACGACCGAGAGACAAACTAAATATTGCCTACAAAAGGCGTGCAACAGAACGCCTACGTACCTGGGAACTGTTTTCAGACAAAAAATATTGTGATTGTTTCCGCGTGGTCCCTTGCGTTAATTTATCGGTAGTTCATGCGTTTATCAGGGAACGGCGGCTTCTACCTTCTACCTCGTCGGCGGCCAACTGGTGATGCATGCAGTCTAAGGCTGCACCTCTGACTCATCTATGATATCATCAGAACAAAATACAAGAGCTAGTGAGCCTCGGTCGCACCTCTAGCACCCATAGCTGATGATCAGGCTCATTTTTCACAGCAGTACCGATTGTCCAGGCTGCAATCTCACGAACGCGCTCTGGTCGCGACTCTAGCAGCATGGAAGTCAGCAGTGGGAAACCCCCGAGCGTATGGAAGTCCCGCGCCATGTCGATGTCCGACAGCAGGTCCTCTAAATCAGTCAGGGCGTTAACGAGGGAAGCTTCCGATGCTTCCGCATCCTCAAGAATGCTGATCCTCTCGCCCAGCTGTTCGCCCACTTTGAGCGTGGCGTCGTAGGCCTCTCGAAGCTCCTGCTGGCGTACTTTCCACAAGATGTCAAGTTTCGCCAAGCGTTCCTCGAGGGGTGTCGCCCGCAACGCTTCCAGATCCACGTCCATGTCGACGCGCTCGTTTGCAGGTATGCGTTCGAGGGCTTCAAGCATGCGATCAGCTCGGGCAGCGTCGTTGTCTTCCACGGGGTGGTCATCCAGGTCGGCGATAGACGCTTGGGCCTCCTTGCTGAGTTCGATCGTGGGGCCCTGCATACCAAACCACACGAGGCCGACGAGGAGGGTACAATCAGGGTCTTCCATGATCAAGCAAGCTTGTGTTCATGGGCATTCATCCGCGTTTTACGAATGTACCAGATACCAGGGTACACAGCAGTACCAGTAATAGTCAGCTGGAAGTCAAGCCGCGACGGCTCAAACGTTTACACAAGGAGCGAAAGGGGTCGCACGCATGCACCTCAGTGGTTAGTGGTAACCCTGCTTCTGCGGCCATACTGTTGCAGCCACCTAGGCCAATGGCGTTTGGTTTTGTTACACATAGCTCAAGCCCTACTGCTTGCTTTGCTCGCACCTTCGCCATGTCGGTGACAGCCATACCGGTCACTTCCGCCCAGCCCGATGTTAGGACCATCAGCAGGATCAAAGTTATCAGGCCAAGGCCGCCATAAGGTCGCAACCACGCTCTTGTAGGCATTGTGACTATATCCACGTGCTTCAGTGTACCAGGTGGAGTGGCAAAGGGGATATCAGAAGATGCTCAAGCTCCAATCTCGAGCAGCAGTTGTTGTTGTGTCGTGTCCAGAAACGCGAAAGGCGAAAGGCGAAGGTTCTAGGGTGTTTTCTCAAGATAGTAAGGCGTTATTGCCGGGAACCGATTTACGAACCGGTTCTCGAGACACGTGTTTGACTTATGATTGGATGATTAGTGCGGCGGGTCTTCTCCAGAACCCACAGCCCACACGACACGTGTCTCGTAGCTCGTAGCATCGTAGTGCCTACAGTCTGTGTGTACATGTCTGTGTCTACATGTCTATGTCGACACGTGTCCTCCGTTGATATGTCCGTGTGCCCGCAAGAAAGTTTGGTGCTGTCCGAGCTAGGCCAAGGATCTCGTTTGCGAACAGAGCTTGCTGGAGCACGAGTACCACAGCAACACCACACACAGCAGTAGCAGTCACGATAATTAAAAAAAATGAGCATTTTTTTTCTGCGACGCACACGTACGATAAATATGCGGAAATTACATGCGATTTGCACCGACCCCCACAGGCCCCGAGGCCCCTGCGTTTCCGTTCAGCATCACAGCATAGGACAGCCCGCAAGCCTGCCCAAGCCTAGTCCGCTAGCCCGCCCTAGCCCTGGCCTGCTACCAGTATAGCCTTTAGCCTGGCCTCGTTGCGAAATATGGGGCGAACAGGTCTGCTCGTTATTAGTCCGCCACATCCGCCATATTTCCTTTTTTACGTTGTGAAGAGCCCATCTTGCATACCAGGTAAGTATATCTTTCGTCTGCGGATGTGTTGCCCGTCCTACATGCAGCAACATCTTCGTTTGTATATAATCAAAAACTAGAAATAAATACACACAAATGGCCGTTTGCCTTGGTTGCGGCACGTTGTCGCTAAAGCCCAACCTCAAAATACGTTGGGCCGACGTTCCCAAAAGGTACCGCAACGTAATTTATGGACAACCTCAAATCTTGGTATTAATAGGTCTATTAGGTTGTCCAAACTGCCACCTTAACCAACGCAAACGGCCACCAGTGCACTACTTCACAGCTAGCTGTGAGATCGAAAAAATTGATCGAAACTCATCTTTGCAAGCTGTGTGTGATACTCCGATCGCCCGTATTTACAGGGTGTGTATGTCCTCATGAAACCTATAGGTCGGCGGCTAGTGTTAGCTACATACAGTACCTCAGGGTCAACACAGGGTGATGCTGAGAATCAATATGTGCGCGGAAACTATAGAACCCGTTTTGAGGGGGACAAAATCTGACGGCTGTGGAACGCTCCATCTTATGATATACCTGGTATACATAACCTTAATACCCGTAATTGGAGGGGGGGG
>JBBMKB010080830.1:0-11923 GCA_037833945.1 Alaria marginata
TTAGACCAATCAAATCCAAATTAGATTTTTCCTTTTTTCCAAATTGGATTTTTTTTTGCTGTTAATCCAGGCCCTTATGCCACGCTGCAAACACTGTAGTATCACACCAAATCCTAGCAGCTTGCCCGAAAATAATGGGTAAACCCCTAAAGGCTATTTGAGCCAGGCTTACACTCCCATGCGGGGTAGGGTGTGTCCTACACTAGTTCCACAAAAAAAAGGCTCTTGTTATGTTTCGTTCAAAAACCGAGCCAAAAAATCGTTTACACCCAATTTTCAACTGCCGCCGCGGACGTCTTTCCGACCTCCTCAACCGGCGATAGGCAGCGAAACTGTCAATTCACTTTTTTTCTGGTACGCATGCTGATTGCCTGTCCAAGACTCGCAGACGGCAAGCGACCATCGCACCGTTTTTCGCCGCATCTTATTTCACCGCATAACATTCCACCGCATCGTCTTGTCCAACGTTCGCCGACGGCAAAAAATCGGTGGCCGCACGTGCAAACAGACAGCCTCCTCGCGAACCACCCCATCGTGTTCCACAACTCACCTCATAGACTACAGTAGTGGTATAGTCTCCTCTACAGTCTAATCCCCTCCACCGTGCATTGTGTTCCACAATTCACACAATCGTGGTACATATTGCGTGTTACACAATGTATCATGTTCCACTTCATCGTGTTCCACTTCGTCGTGTCCCAACACGTCGTGTTCCACGGCATCTAATTTCACCGCAGCGTATTCCCCCGCATCCTATTCCACCGCATCGTGTTAAAAAAGCACGAACGAGCACAGGCACGCACACCTACTTGTCCTTCTAAGACTTGTCCTTCTTTTCGCCTTTCCTTTTTTTTCTCGCCGTTCCCCCCACTTGTCTTCCTTACTTTTTTCCTTCCTTCTACTTGTCTTTCTTGTTTTCGCCATTCCCCCTGCTTTTCCTTTTTCTTTTCGCCCTGCCCCCGAATGTACTGCGGCGTGCCCGGCACGAGCACGGGCGTTGAGGCCGCGTACACTCCTTCCACTATTTCAACGCGCTGTATTCCACCGCATCGTATCCCCCCGCATCAAATTCCCCCGCATCGTGTTCAACAAACACGAACGAACGCAGGCATGCAGGCACGCAGGCCTACTTGTTCTTCTTCTTGTCGCCCTCTCCCCAAGTATTCTCCCGGTGCTCGGCACGAACACATGACGTCAAGGTCGCGTACGCCTTCCATTATTTCGACGCGTTGTATTTCACCGCATCGTATTCCACCGCATAATCTCCCACCGTGTCCAATTCCACCGGATCGTGTTAACAAACACGCACTGAGGCCGACTATGAATCCTTCTTACTTTCGACCTTGCCCCAAGTGTATTGCCGCGTGCCCGGTATTAACACATGACGTCGAGGCCGCGTACTCTTTCCACTCTTTCGATTCGTTGTATTTCACCGCATCGTAATCCACCGCATCGTATTCCACCGCATAATATCCCACCACATCGTGTTGAACAAACACGAACAAACGCAGGCACGTATATAGGTCTACTTGTCCTTCTTCTGTTCGCCCTTTCCCCAAGTGTATTGCCGCGAGCCCGGCACGAATACAGGCGTCGAGGCTGCGTACTCCTTCCACTCTTTCGACGCACCGTACTTCTCCGCCTGCCTCGTCTCCAGCCCGCCCGTGGCACGAAGGATGACCGACACGATCTGGCTGGGGCCGAGGGTAGCGAACACCCAGTGATACCTGCGGGATAGAGACATGATTGCGTCCACGTACCGGGGGGTTAGGTTGGAAATATGGGCGAGAGTGAGGGTTAGGGTAAGGGATAGGTTTAGACAAAACATCTACTGGTACCTATGTGCTGTTTTTTACCACAGTGAGTGATAACCTGCGGGATAGAGAAATTGCGTTGACGTTCCGAAGGCTTTACGTCGGTAAGACGATGCGATGAGGCAGTATGGGCCAGCGCTAGGGTTAGCGTTAGCGTTACACCAACACCTACAATATTCCCCTTCGGATTCGGGATGTGTTTGACTTGAAATCGCGGAGGGATCGCAAGTTCAAAAGGGGGAGCACAGGCCTCCTATGAGCTATACCAGGTATGATGTAACGTAAAAAAAATCTCTTGAAAATTGAAGAACAAGTAATGAACCACCGCGCAAGAAACCGGGCGAGTAACACCGACCAGCCCAAGATGCGCGCTATATCAATACTACTATTAGTACAGCAATTTTCGGCCATTTTTTTTCTGAACGATGGGGCTCCTTAACCCAAAATCGTCGAAATGACATTCTTGTTTTCCGATGTCAAAAAAGTTTTATGCTTAGGCCATGGGTTTGATCATCGGGTTGCACTTTCAGTTTACTCAACAAAATCAGTTGATGGGTGAGGTACCGAGCTCCTTAAGTGAGCATCATGCCTCAGAAGGCAAATACTAATGGTGTTATTATACTGACTAAAGTAGCATGTGTCCCAAAAGAGTAGACAGTTTACTTTAGAAATGTCAAAAGAGTAGACAGTTTAGTTTAGAAATGTACTGGTTTCACTCCTACTACTGTTACTCCTGTTGGTGGTTCCCGGCACCGTGAGGTGCTCCAATGCAACATTTGAATGTTCAAGCCGAAAATACAAAACTCCGCTCACCACTTGGAGTAGGCCGGGATTGCCGCAAGCCACACCCCGCCCCAGAAGACCGCCTCCCCGAAGTAGTTGGGGTGTCGGGACAGCCGGTATAGGCCGCTGTAAGTGACAAAAGAACAACGAGGCCGGGCAGGGTTGAAAAAATGCAGGGAAGGCGAAAAGCGATACATTGTACAAGTTTACTATTCATATGGGGTTTGTTGTAGAAAGAGAGTGGCGTGTAAACAAGTAAGTCTCAAAAGCGTGATCTAGCCTATGGTAGGCAGTGCCCAGAGCAAGCATTGCGTAGGAGGACGAGTAGACGTTGCAGCAGAGATGACAGACCGCACGAGCATAAGGCACTACCGTAGCTGTCAGACCAGCGGCTAGCGCTATTACGGGGAACCATAGTAAACAGGACCAAATATTGTTAGTAAACATAGGAAAAGACGTAGGCTTTTGTGTGTACCGTAGGTCCTGTGTACTATGGTCCCCGTAATAGTGTTGTAAGTAGTTGGGGTGTCGGAGCAGGCGGTATAGACCGCTATACATAACACAAAAAAACGCGGTCGGGCATGGTTGAAACGTTGCAGGGGATGCAAAAATAAACGTTAAAACATTACAAAGAGCACAGGCTGTTTAGGGATGAGAGGGGACTGCATACTTTGTGCCTCCGAAGGGTAGAAGCACGTAACAACAATAGGCATTGTCACCGCTCAACCCCTTTCTGTGAAATTGCACTTCAAGCGCATTGACTGCCACAGAACAGGGCCGTGCATACGACATGGCCCACTTACGAACTAATAGTACGACCTGATTGCTGAAGTATGCGTGACTCCAAACGCTAACCCTAACCAAAAACTCCGACCGCTTGGGAAATTTCACAGGTCGGACACATCAGAAAACGGTGCAGATCACACAGATCAATTTCACAGATCTGTATAATCTGTACAAGTTTCCGCGAGGCTGATTCACAGGATCTGAACAATCTTCACATGTTTCCGCTGGAGTGATCTACAGGGCGTGGTCATGGTACCGTGCACGTACCCGGATTTGTACGCACATGGTACTCTTATCTGGTATCACTTGTATGATCTGTACGCGTTTCCACATGACCATCTGTAGAATATGCATGATCTGTGCATACGTCCCAACCCACAGATCTATACGATCTAGGCCAGGCAGATCACATTCTGTCCAACACATGCACCCTTTCACTGCCGCAAAAAACAATCGAACTCCAATTCCAAGTAGTTTGACCCCGAAAAGAGGTTTCACTCGTACAGCAGTGCACGACCCCACTGAAGAAAGGATCTATGTACTAATGTCCCAAACCGTTGATCTGCACGATCTAGATCAGACAGATCAGTGCAAATTTCTCGCATACCTGGAGCAAACGGCCTGCGGTATTTTCATACGTCCCAACACGTTGATCCGTACGATCTAGGTCAGACAGATCGCAGATCATGATCTGTTCAACGTGTGGAAAATTATCGCATACCTGGAATGCACGACCTAGACATATGTCCCAACCCACCGATCTGGACGATCTAGGCCAGGAAGATCATGACCTATCTGACGTGTGGAAATGTCTCGCATACCACCTATCCGTACGATCTGTTAATAGGTAAAGACAGATCACAGATCACATAGATCATGATCTGTCCGACGCGTCATTATATTAACTAAGGCATACCGATACCCCAGTATGTCCCAACCTACCGATCTGTACGATCTATACGTCAGACAGATCATCAATGGTCCGAGGTGTGGAAATTTCTGGCATGTCGTACCTGGAGCAGAAGTCATTCGGTGTCTTCTCCTTGAAGTGCGACTTTTGCAGGTCCGCCACTCCCTCGATCAGGAGCCCCACCGCCATGACCACGAGGCCGGCCTGGCTCACCCCCACCCAGCCCTAACGTCGGGGCGGCAAGCGCAGAATGTGGCGCAAGTGTAACAGGTGAAACGTCCCTCCATTTGGCAGTATGACATAGAAAATTGCCGATCTATCTGTATCGTACTCGTATATCCAATTTTTGCATTGATTTTTAGACTGGTTTTTGTGTTCCACCGGAGAGCTGGTGGTCTTTTTGTTGCGGGCGATCGTGGTAAAACCTTCAGCCAGTTGACTACTACGTCGACAGCTGTCGTTTAGTAATTTTTCATTATAATATCCTATTAATACCCTGGTAGATGGGATGGAAAAAAAAGTGAATGTTTGGAAATAACACGGGATGCAAACAAATGAACAAAACAAACGTGTTCGGAAACATGTTGTGCTGCTCTCACCTGTGCCGGGGGAAGACGGCGCAAGGTGTAGACCCCCGGGAGGGCCAGGGGAGCGTAGAGAATCGAGACGACGCGAAAAGAGCGCGGAAGTCCGCAAATTACAAATTACCGCATGGCACTAACACGGGGGAACGTAGTTAAAAGGACCTACGGTAGACACAAAAACCTACTGTATATATTTCCCTATTTTTACTTCCAATATTTGGTCCTATTAACTACTTACGTTCCCCCGTAATAGCTGTAATATCCAGCCAACTCACAACTAGTCGTTAACTGATAATCAGCGAACACACAGTCCTAGTTTCTAATGATACGAAGTATGGTGTTTGGAAATATGTTTTCCCGCTCGGGAGGGCCAGAAAAACGTAGAGCATCGGGACAACCCAAAAAAAAAACCGCAAAACTCCGCAAACTACCGAAAGGAACAAATAATAGCTGCAATACCTATTATTTAATAGCCAACTACCACTCTGTCCGTAAATATAATCACCGTTTTGTATTCAAATGTATCATCAAACGGATCTTATATTTCCGGACAGAGTGGTATCAACTATGAATAGTTGGCGAGTGATCTATAGCCAGCCATCTCATTTCCATGGTGATTGTGGAAATATATTTTTGCCGCTCTCACCTCTGCTGGGGGAAGACGGCGCAAGGCGTAGACGCTCGGGAGGGCCAGGAGAGCGTAGAGCATCGAGACAATGCCCCAGAACGGGTAAGGACGGCCTTTCGCCTTTGTAGGCGGCTTGGTCAACCATCTTCAAGCACGCGTAAACGACGAGCGGAAGGGAGGCCGCGACTGCAGCAGTTAGAGATACGGAGGCGGTACAGTATATATTAATAGTTGCCCCTCCTCCTGCGGCAGCCGTAATATTTGCTTTTGGTTTGCGCGAGCGTGTCGTCCTTCGCGTTTGAGGCGTAGCCTACTGAAAATGCTGCTGCTGATACGTTTTGTTCGGGCGTGCAAGATTTCAGTGGTTGTGGAGGCTATGGCCTCTTGATCCGGGTGCTTGATCTCGTTTTGGTTTTCTTGTAATCCAAGTTGTTCCCGTAAACACTTCTCCTAGCCCCAATCACCCACTTTTGGTAGCTGTGGGTGTATAAACAAACTGGTCTACGTCAGAAGACAAACGGTAACAAAGTGTATAACTGCGAAATATGCTATGAATAGTTTTCACCTTCGTTTCCGACTGCTTTGCGGGAGCTCTGGCCTCAGCAGCAGTTGTTTGTCATTCATACTCAAAGGCGTGGGGGCTGCATCCTTCATGTTGTTTCCGTTGTAACGTGTCGTGTGGTTTACGGGTACAATCGCTGTGCGCGAACTAGTTGCGAAATTGTCACGTTTATGTAAATGGTGCATGCGTCCATGAGTGGTTCGTGGCAACATTATCGAAAGGGCCAAAGAAGGATACATGCTCATTTTCACAATATTTCCTCCTTTTCGTGTTGTTTTTTTTACAACGGGAACTCGTACAAGAAGCCGACAGCAGTGTTTCTCTGTACCTGGTCTCTCGTAAGTCCCTGGGCGCATGAAGAAAGCTACAATGGAGCCGAACCGAATTGCCAAGTACGCCTTTCAAGTACGCTCAAGCTGGTACGCACCATTTTTTTTATCGGCCACAGGGCGGAGTAGTTTAAAACTAAGTGAAAATAATTACCGAAGTATGATTAACTCGTCGCGTGTTCCCAGTCTCCCGGTTAGTTCACCATTCTTGACGCTTGGGGGAGTGCTGTGTCGTTTCCAATTTTAGAGCTTACACAACCGAAAAAAAAAACAACGGCAGTAGAATCCTTGGAACAGCACACGATGTGCGTCCTACAAAAGGCAAGCCTGAGCTTTTCTCGCCCCCGAATTAAAATAGTAAAATACAGTAGACAACAATGGCCACGGTCCCTCTCAAGCTGGATTCCAACGCCTTCTTCGAGTGGGGCATGAACAGGTTGGTGCCGTGCTTCACTACAAAGAAGAGCAAAACAATCCTTACGATAATTCAGAACGTGCCCATGTACTACTGCAGTAATGGCATCAATCGCACCGTTTGATGCCATTACTGCAGTAGTACAATGGCACGTTCTGATTTATCGTAAGGATTTTTTTGCTCTTCTTCGTAGTGAAACACGGCACCAGCCTGTTCATGCCCCACTCGAAGAAGGCGTTGGAATCCAGCTTGAGAGGGACCGTGGGCATTGTTGTGTACTGGTGCTGTGTGGTGGTCTGGAGGATCTCAGCGTGACTCCAGATAGCGCGTACTGCGAGAGCACGCGGGGACCAGCTTTTTGAACTATGTTTTACCCCCTCTTCGTACATGCCAACGAATATTACTGAGAACTAATCTGAAAAACCGGTTTATTATAAGGGTTGTCGATCCGATTATGCCCGTCTGATTCTGCGACCAAAAAAATCAGCTAATTTTCGATCTCGGATACGCTATTATAGGAGATGGCCTAAGGGCCGAATTTAACTATATAAACAGTCGATGCAGAGACGGGAGCAGGAGGGCGCGAGTTCTCCCGCTACGAGTTATTTTACACGCTAGCATATTTTATCCCGGAGTAGATTCTGCTGGCGAGTTCATGTGATAACAACCACAACTACTATAAAATAGCGCTCCAATGAGCTATTGAAAATTGCAGCACTGAGCATGAGCACTGTTTTAACCTTTTTACTACCGCAAAAAACATCCCACGCTAATTTCGAGTAGCAGGTGGGTTTTCGTCCCCAAAAACGTGCACGTAGCTCTAGAAGGGATAATTACTTATATTTTCTGACACAAACGCGCCTTGCGGACCACAGCGAAAACTTTCTGGTCTCGTGCTGCAGCATTTAGTCCCTGCTTCTTGCATTGTGCTTTCCTCATTTTTTTTCATTGTGCCTTCCTCGCTTGCGTTTGTTCTGGAACGGTGACAGTAGCCCAACGGACTACACTACTATTAACCTAGTATAAAGCCCTCTCATAAGAAAGAGCCCCTCAAGAAACTCAGCCGAAAAATTGCGGGAAAATAAGAAAGCCGACAGCTGTTATACTGAAGTTAGTGTAGGACACACACATTCTCGAATAAGAAACCCAGCCTGAAACCATATCTCGGTTTCTTATCAGAGGGCCGGTACTGTACGACAGTAGTCCAACGGACTACCGTAGACTGTACACTACCGGGTCGGGATCGCGCGCGGCCGCCTTGATAGCACTGCGAAGGAACGTTTATTGTTAAGTACTGATACAATTCCGAAACAAATTCCTCCTATAATACGTGTAAGAAATGCTACTATAATTATGAAAAATGTATAAACGACAGCTGTCGACGTAGTAGTCAACTGACTGGAGGTTTTACCACGATCACCCGCAACAAAAACACCACCACAAGCTGTCCGGTGGGATACAAAAACCAGTCTATACAGCATACTGAACAGGCTCCTGTAGTACTACTCAATGCATGGGACCAACTCCACCATCGAACCACAGCACCAACTCTAGGGTTGCATATAACCATATTTCTTGCTTCCTGCTTCTGCCCGTTGAATGTGTTTTCCTCACTTGCGCCTGTTCTGGAACGAAGACAGCGAGTCCCTCCAGCGGCAGAACAGGACCAACCTCAGCCCGTACGCCACCATTCCGGCGACGTGTAGAGCCGAGAGCGTGTGCAGCCCATCGCGGAAAATCCACGCAGCACCAGCTGCCTGGAGTTATGCGGCACAGAGCACCACGTGATAATACGTACCGGGGCAGTACGGTATGCGAGGCATGGCAGACGGTGTATGGAGTTTAGTATGGATACGGCCAAAACATGACGTCTTACCTGGTACTGGCTCGAGGTTATAACATGGTCGATCCTTTTTTCATCCGTTTCTATTTTTTTACGAATATTTTCCAGAGTTCATAAGGGCAAGCCAAGGGTTGGAGTTGGGAAGCACGCGCAGGCCATCGCGGAAGATCCACGCAGCACCAGCGGCCTAGGCTCGCTCAGCACCGAGGACAGCGAGCGCGGGGCGATAATACGTACCGGAGTAGTACGGTATGCGAAATATTGCCAAACTGGATACCATATGGGAGTTGGTAGGGAAATGGCCAAAACAATACCAGGTATATTATAACTAGCGATCAAGCACCGCAAGCGCACCGCCTGAAATTAGCCAGGTATCCCCCCATGACTTTAGCGGTGGGTCTTCGAGACGACAGTACGGTGGTGGTGGTGGTGGTGGTAGTAGTGGTGGTGGTGGTGGTGGTGGTGGTGGTGGTGGTGGTGGTGGTGGTGGTGGTGGTGGTGGTGGTGGTGGTGGTGGTGTCAGTGGTAGTGGCGGTGTTGGTGGTATACTTAGTATAGCGGCAGTGGTAGTGGTGGTGATGGTAGTGTATAGTGGTAGTGTGGTGTTGGTGTTGGTATACAGTGGTAGTGTTAGTAGTGTTGGTGTTGGTGTCGGTGTTACGAGTAGTGGTGTTGATGGTGGTGGTATACAGTGGTAGTGGTAGTGGTGTTGGTGTTGGTGGTGGTGTTGGTGGTGGTGGTGGTGTTGGTGGTGTTGGTGTTGGTGGTTTCGGGGGTGGTGTTGTGGTTGTGTTGGTGTTGGTGTTGTCAGTGATGTTGGCGTTGGAGGTAGCGGTGTTGTTGATGGTGGTGGAGGTAGGTGATGGCAGGTGGTGGTGGTGGTGTCGGTGTTTGTAGGGTAGTGATGTTGGTGGTGTTAGTGTTGGTGGTGGTTGAGGTTGTGGTGGTGATGGTGATTGTGGTTGTGGTGTTGGTGGTGTTTGTAGCGGGTGTGGTGGTGGTGTTGGTGGTGGTAGTGTTGGTGTTTCGGGTGTTGATGTTGGTGACGGTTGTGGTAGTGGTGGTGGAGGCGGTGGTGGTGGTGACGGGAGCCAGGCGTTGAGGTTTATATGGCGAAATGAACTGCTGTCTTGTGTCGGTTGCTTTCAAAAATACCGCTGTACTCCAGAGACACAAAACCAGATGGACTAGGCACCTCCTTTCACCACTTTTTGGCTGGCGCTTGCTTGGGGTTTTTTATCGCCGTGGTACAACCGCACATATATGCAAGTTCAAGGGTAAGAGGCGACGAGCTAAATAAAAAAAAAAGCCATTGTCTACTTGTAGTGGTGATAACGTCACTCAAAGGTTGGGCCAAGAAGTGCCCCCTTTCCGCTTTGTCGTGGCATAGCCCTCACCTGCAGAGCGACCGAGAATCCGTAGCCGTAGCTGACGAAGTGCTCCCTCACGCGGAACCCGTCGACGGACATGATCATCGACAGCAACAATCCCTGCCACACCACACGACCCGGCACAAAAAATAAAACACGTAAGGAAGCAAGCAAGCAAACAGGCAAACAAAACACAACAAACACGTAAGGAAGCAAGTAAGCAAACAAGCAAGCAAATAAAGAACACGTACGGAAGCAAGCAAGTACGCGACACGTAAGGAAGCAAGCAAGCACGCAAGCAAACGAACACCTGAGAGAGGGGGCTTGCGGAATAAAAATGACGGTTGCCCGAGCATCGACAGCAACAATCCCTGCCACACCGCACCGCCCACCACAAGACAAGACAAAACAAACAAGCTAGCACGGAAGGAAGGAAGGAAGGAAGAAAATAGCAGTGGGTACATCTTGTGCCTCCCCTTTTGGCCCTTGCAGGAGGGACAACGTCCTGCACAATCGACGACTGTGCAACGTCGGTCACACGAAGCAGCCCGGGTTGCTAATAGGGAAGACAAGTTCGCTGCATGACCCTACAAGGTACTGCAGTAGCACCTGCAAGGTGAGGGTCTCCCCATAGTGCCGGTTTAATAGTGCCCATCGCCGGTAGAGTGGCGGTGATTTCGCTTGGCACGACTATGCTAGTACCAGTATCGGTACTAAAACCGGATAGTGCCGGTGGCCGGTATACTGCCGGTAATATTGGCTGGCACATACCGGCACTATAGAGAGACCACCACTGTGTTCAAAATCCACAAGCGCACCCACCTGGACGAAAAGAGCTGGCCCACTCGTGAGCGCCGCCGCGGTCGGCATCGAAATAGAAGCCAAAGCTTCCGCAGCCGCGCTGAACCCCGGTACACTCATGACAGGACTTCCACCCCTTAGGGTAGTCACCGCCTTCATAAGGCGCCCCCGCGAGCACGCATGCAACAAGTCGGCGCCACCACCGCCGCAGCTACCGCCGCTGTGAGCCGTGAACTGGCCCTGCCCGCCGCTGGAGCGTCCACTCCAGCCGAGGGTTGCGTCAGGAGCGACGGCCCGCGTGGCGAGGCTGTTGGGCAGTGCCAAGAGAGTGGCTGCGTATGCGCTGGAAGGGGCGACTAGGAGGACCGAACAGAGTGCTGCGTCCGCTAGGAGCCGGGCCCCCGGGAGCCTTCGAAGCGCGCCCATTGGGGTTGTTTATTGGTGGCCTCTGGATTTTTGCTGGTTGCTTGCCGTGCACGTACGTCCCTGTGCAAGGATAAGGATGTCGGGGGGTTCTCTGGTTCGGCGTTACATGATCGAAGACTCGTATATATACAGGCTTTAAGTTTACAGCAGTTTACATGCAAGAGACCGAACTCTAACAACTACATACCGGCATCGCCTGCTACTGTACAACACAGGGTACAGTACACGTATTTGTACTAAGAACACTTGAGCTAAGAAACCCAGGCCTATATTTACACGAAAATAATAAACTTATAATTTGATACACGGAGTTTAGTGAAGTACGCACCCGTTCTCAAAATAAAAAATACATCCTGAACCAGCTCTCCTGGTTCTTACTATTCGTACGTACGAAGTAGGTGTCCTGTACCATTCCTGGTATTATATGTACTCAATAGTAGACACCCTGTCATATTGAAACAAACCAAAATGGATACTGATGTACTCGTATTCAAACTAGAAAATACGAGGGGGGCACGCTCAGAGCACGAGCACGACCAAACCCCGAGCCCGTTGCCGCAAACGACGGCGTGGCGCAAAACGACTTGGCGCCTCAAACCTTGGCAGAACCGAGGTACCTGGTAAGTCTTAAAGGGGGGGGGGGGGGGGCACCCCTTTCTTGGGGGGGGGGAC
>JBBMKB010080841.1:0-33472 GCA_037833945.1 Alaria marginata
TCGTTTTCTACTGTTGTTGTTGTATCTTCGTCATTTTTGCGATTGACACACGCTGCACATTGTCGGATGGCAAACACTACAATAATAATAGAGGTGGCACTTTTTGGCTAATATATTTTCTGAATGGTGGGGCACCTTAACCAAAAATCGTCGGAATGTCAGTGTTGTTTTGCAAAAAAATGTTTTTGTATCCCTAGGTATCTATACCTATACATCATTGGTTGCTTCGTCGGATCGCAATCTCCGTCAACTTCTATAACTGTAACAACAGTAGTCCTTATGTGAGAAGGGCCTCTTTATTTTTTGTCGGTTATGTAGATGGTTGTCCTGAAGGAACGAATATTCAGACAACACGCCGTTTGGGTCAAACGGTGCTTGAAGTAAAATCGAAACTTCGCCTTCGCTTCCTATAGTTTTTCTTTCTATTTTGCTTTGTTAGTTGTTCACTTGGAAGGCAAGTTCCGGCAAATCTGGGAAGAGCCATTTTCAGTATGTTTAGTTTCCTGATTTACAGAAAAGCACATTCTACACACGATGTTCAAATTTTAAGCACAAGCGATTGTGGGGATAGACTATATATATACGATCATCATATAACTTCTTTGGGTGAAAATATTCAGTTTTGATGGCGCCGAAATTGTTCCTGTTTTCTAGCCTTATGCTTACTGCGCGCTTTAATAATAAATATAGTTTCTAGAATATGGCTTTCTGAAACCCAGGAAAATAAATATATATGCTGAAAATGGTCGTTTGCCATCGTTGCCATAATTTACCTTCCAAGGGTACTAAAGCAACGTAATTCGTTTTGAAAATTAACCGAACACAAAGTTTTTTTTTGCTGAGGGCACCGTTTGACCCAAACGGTGGAGGCGCCTAACCCTAACCCAAACCCGACCCTTATGAGGTGACTCGTGCTGGGATGCTGTGGGCTTGTGCATGCCGTGCTTTGGCCGGCATGTGCTACTGCTGACAGAGCTGCTGTACGATGCTGGCCAGCAAACCACCCAAAGAAATGTCTAGGAAACTGTTTTTCAGACCTCCTCCGTATTCCGTTAATAACTACTACTGAGTATTTGACCATCAAAACATACCCGATAAATTCCCAAATATATTTCACTTTATGGAGGTTTTTAGTCAGTTTTTGGGGTTGATGTGATTTTGTTTTTACATATCGTCTCCTTCAAACATCAAACATAATTAATTAATGATATTCACCCCCGCCCTTTCCTACCTCTTTCAAAAAGAATATATCGCTAGCTGTAAATCGCATAAATAATTGAGCGGACCGCCTTAAAATCCGAAATATATTTGGTACGTTATTTTTAAAAAAATGTTTATTTTATAAAAAATGTTTCAAATACGTCAGCTGTGAGTTCGGTCAAGAAAATGGTCGATACTCATCTTTGCAAGCTGCGTAATACTCCGGCCGCGCGTTTTTACAGTATGTATGCCTCTTTCGAAATATAGGTCAATGGCTCTAACCCACATTTTATAAAAAAAGTTTCAAATACGTCAGCTGTGAGTTCGATCAAATTAATATGGTACGTTATTTGGTATGACTTGTGGATTGATAACATCGCAAACGCTACTGGAGGAAACGCCGTGTGGTCTGTTACCTTGGTTATTTCAGTACAACCATCAACCGAGCCCACAAAAAAAAGAGGCCCTTCTCAAATGAGAACTTCTGTAAAGCATCCTTAGGTGAGCTATAGAGCTCCTCAAGTAAGGAGCCGCAGGAAATAAATGGTGTTATTAATAGTACCGTAGCATGTGTCGACACGCTTGCTTAAGAAAGCGATCCACAGGTTGGTTGCTGCGAAGCGGGTTGTACCGTATCACGTGAACCGTATCGCGCCTTTCGACACATACATGTATATAACTCAGCCGATACTGTTACCTGTTGCCAATTCCACGGATTGTCGACTTGATTACAGTGTCGCATGCAGGCTATCGCCAATGAAATCAGAGCCGTGGCGTCATCTCGTGTAACTCCATCTTCGACTGCGCCCCGAAATGGCGGGCTATGTTGCACACAACAGCATAGTTAACATTCACACTGGAACCGCAACAAGGCAGGGAGAACAGCTACAACCGTCGCGATTCACTGCTTAAAACGACGGTACCGTCACGGTAATCCTAGGAGTAGGAGATGCAGCGTCCACAGCGTCTACACTGCACCCAATGGCAGCCACAGCCAACCAATTGACATATTTCCAATCAACCAGTCGGGTCTTCGCCTTCTACACCCCGGACACTTACCGTGTGGGCCGTAGGTGTCTGTACACTAAGCAAGATAATGTTATATGGCTTAGTTTGGGGAGGCCGTAGACTAAACTTTTGCAAGCGGTCAAACGGACCCCACTTAAGAAATACCTTAACAAATGGCGCCGTCGGCAGGACGATGGGTTTTTGGGTCGTGAGTTCGAATATCATCATCCACTATTAGAGTGGTTGCGAAAAGCTTTCTTCGGAAAAATACTTCCCGTCCGCTAAAAAACGAAATTTCCCTTCCGATCATGATTTTGATGACTTTGCGTTGGAAGTAAACAAAACCTCGCAGGCGACGCCTCCAAAACTGAGGGGAGAAGTGGGGATGTGCGGCAACAACGCAAACAAAACAAAAAGAACAAAAACAATAACAAACAGAACGCAAAATAACAGTGTACAAGTACCCCGTAGCGACGGCAGCCAAGCAGCGGCCGCGGCAGAGCTAACCACAGTGCCGCCGCTGCCCTCCCACCACGGCAAGCAGCAGCACCACTGTGGCTTCTATTAATAGCTGCAGCAGTTCGCGGCAACTGGTGGCAGCATCAGCTTCAGCAACAAAAACAATCAGCCACAGCAACAGCTCCCATTCTTTTTTCTCAATTTTGGGATCGGCTTCGTATACACATATACGATCATTCTTCTTGTCGTGTACTCCTGCTGCTGCTGCTGCGCCGAGCGTACGCGCACCACCTCACCCGCGCGTTTCGCTCCGAGCATGCCCGGCGTCCGTCACCTAGAGGCCACGGCCTCACACCGCGCCGCCGCTAGCGCTGCTGCTGCTGCTATCGCGGTGTGGAGGAAATTAAATGATACACGAGCTGTTGTCTTGTCACGGTCTACCAGCATAGCGGTACGAGCACGAGTACAAGTAGCCATTTTCGAACGACGCATCTTCCACTATACCAAGCGGGCGAGAGCGCAACGTCGTAGCAGCAGGTCGCTAGGGGGCCCGCTGGCACATTCCAACGCCGCCCGTCCGCGCCATACTCTAGCTGCACCTCTCGAGTCTGTGTGCTCTCAGCGGTTGTTGTGCTGTATCGAGACAACTGTCAAGCAGCACGGAGCAGGTGGTGCGTGACCAGTGCTAGCCAGATGCTGGCTGATTGGTGATTAGAGATGCGTCGGGAAAATGCTCGGTGGGTTGTAGGCCAATGAAACAGAGAGGCAACAATTAGCGCAACGTTTGATCAAATCCTACCTTTGAGAAGGTACGTTTTTGCCGTTTTTAGAGAAAAGTACTGTAGATCCTACCTTCGGAGGAACATTTGAAGGGGTAAATTTACGAAGAACGTTTTCCGCAAACACTCTAACAATACACTTTCACGACTTTCCCCATGTCGACCTTGAAACTTCCCTCCCCGATATCCCCAGGAAGTGGAACCGCGCGGGTAGTGAGCGTTCATATGTCCGTCCGTATATCCGGCTGATTTGCTATCCCGCCGGTTCAGGGGGGGAGAGTGTTATACGGCTTGGTTTAGGTAGGCGATTAGTTATCCCTTGGCAGGCGGTCAAACGGACTAATACCCCACGAATGCCCCTTTGGGGCTTCAGAGGGGAAAAATGACGAACTAAATTGACGATTCCAGAATCGGCCACACGAAGCAGCCGGGGACGCCGGCTTGAGTGTGTGCTCAAAGCGCAACGGTAGGAGTTATATGATACACGCACGGCATTATGATACTATTAATAGTGTACTGCTTCAGGCTCATCCTGGGCGGTTGATAATATCGCAAATCGCTTGTTTTCGGTCGATATAAACGGGCCTCAATAGGGAACCAGCGCACACCCCCTAGCCGCATTTTGAGCCCCTTTTGCACCATACCGAACGAAACGAACAGCTTGCGGACCAATGTACGGGATGGGGGGGTACATTTTGGGCCCAATATTTTCTGATTTACGGAGTTTCTCGATTGAATAACGGCCCGAAAAGTTCCAATTTCATTCGCTTTGATCAAGTTTACTCGTTTGGGCCTAGGCCGTGGGGTTGTTCATCTGGTTGAGAATACCATTTCTGAAACGTCATTTTTGGGCGGGAGGAATAGAGTTCCTCGTGCCTGTGTTTCCCCATCAACGAGGGTATACCCTCTACCGTAGCATTGCTTCAGCAAAGTGTTGGGAACTACGAGACCTGCTGCAGCCCTCTTGGTGGTGAGTTCTTATGTACAGTATGTTCCAATTTTGAAAGAAGTGTCATTAATAGTTGCTGGCGTTGTAACGTCGTGTTCTTATCAGAAGATTGTCAGACTTGGTCCCCTCTACGCGAGGGCAACTCCTATCTCAGTTGGCACCCAAATATCGTTCGGACGGAGACCCTACGGTCCATGCGCGCTGGCGCAGGTTCAAGGAATAACGTTCGTATTCGCCAATACGCTCGGGGCTGTACCCCCTTTTCTACATTTATAATTATTTTTGGATCATCTCCAGTAGTTTACTCGTACGTTTTCTCCAGCTCCCTCCAATTTCGACGCTCAGATCCAGGCCACATCGCATGCATTCCTCGCCCTCCCCTCGAGGATGTGGTGGCTACGAAGTCACCGCAAGTCCCTAAGCCCCCCAAAGGAGCATTACTGGCTAGGTCTGGCAAGAATCCCGTAAACTAAATCAGCACTATTGTGTAACCACGTGCTTCGCTCGGCCATTGCCCAGAATCGGCCACTTTCCCACAGAACGATTGAACCGTGTAATATACGCACGTCTAGTGAGCCCCAATCCAACCTGACGCGGAAAACGGCCAGCAGGGTACATCCCCTCTGTGGAGTGCTTCTCTCCTTGCTTTTGATGTTTTTTCTCAGCCCGGATTTCATTAGTACGGTATAAGTTTGATTTTTGGATCACCCCTGCAATAAATGAACGACCTCTCTACCGATTGATATATCTTTTCACCAAAGCGTTTGTACGAAATAGGTACGCCTCCCGCGGAGCTACTTTTGAATCGACTGTGGTTGCCGTTGAACCCGGAAACAACGGCTGTTCTCTTGACTATTGGGCATTCTTGGCTGCACTTGTGATGGCTGTAGGTTTTCTTCACTGTCGAATTTCTGGTGAGCCGATCCATGTGAAGAGATCCAGGATTTTCTGATAGTAGCAGCAATCTGCAAGATCTTCAATTGTTCTCGCAAGTCACTATTCGGATGTCGAATAACCGCCTCGCACTCACGCCATCTCCTTTGCCATTTCTATATAATCCGTATTTTGACGTCCCGCATTATGGCGTGATGCAATCGCTCACCCGTTGCGCTACACGCGAGTCGTTCTTCACAACTTCGAACTTTTAATTTTTCCCTACAACTCAAAACTGTCACATACAGCGGGTAAAGGCTAAGCCGACGCTGCGCAACCACGAAAGTATCACCCACCATTTCGATTCTAAAATGGCCCCGATGGCGGATGAAGGCATGATGGACGGCTATTCCACGAAAAGCTGTACGTTACATCCACCATCTGGAGCCTGTGCCAACACGCCCTCTTGATGGAGGCCTACAATTATGCCTCAATGGAAACATAGCCACAGGATTGTTGGACCAACACGTTCAGCCCGGGATGCCATCGGCAACTGCACGGAAAATGACCTTCTGTAACAAATTAATCTGGACATGTTCAAACGGTGTTTGAACGGCGACAGCACGAGCACGTTGTTGTCCTAAGGTGTTCTCGGTGGTGGGATAACTGAACAATGAAACAACGACTAGCTCAGTAGGAATATTATACGCGATTGTTCCTTACACGCAGCGAATGTTGCCTACCACAGACAGTTCTACTGCAGCTTCCATGTTGCGACCGTGCAGGCCAGATTACATGTGTTCGAAGTCAAAATGCGTTCCGACATTTTCTCTGGGCCAACGTCAACGGGTGTATGTACGAGCACTACCTACTTAGGAGATTGTACGTTTGGTGACATAAGACGACATTTTCCCGTCGGTTATCGATTATCGAAAATCACGTAGTCCGTTGCTGCTGCGGAAGGAGGAAAGCGCATGCCTGACTATAATGCGAGTGTGGCTGATCGACAGGCAATCTAACCCGACACGCCTTGCTTGTTCAACACGATGCCAGTCATGGTTACTACGGCGATGCTGCCGGACTCGATGTTGCTCACAGGAGTGCAGGTGAGGGTGGAGTCCTTAGAGTAGAAGTAGCGGAATGATCGCATTCAAGGTGTATCGACTGACGGCGGACTAGCTGACGACGAAGATTGATCTTGAAGCGATGCCGTCGACTCCCCTTTGCTATTCATTTCGCGATCAACAAATAAACCCACAACGTCCCGTGGACCGGGAAGGTCACTTCTCTAATAAATCGCATGTTTTACAAAACACAACTCGATGCGGACAAAGTAGCCTTGGCCTCATGTTTGCCAACGTTTCACACGCAGTAGCGTTGTCAAGCTTAGATGCACGGCCGTTTCGGCGAAGTGCCCTGAACGTCCGCCTTGGGCAGAACTTCATTGTACTGAGATTGAGTGAAGATGGCATTGTGACGGTTGTTGCTGTGGACGTGGTCCGCGATATTCAAACAAGGAGGACTATCCGACCGCGAAGCGCGATTTGAAATAGGACATGTTCGTCGCAAAGATACGCATCACCGGTCGTCCACTGTATGCCTCTTTCGGGATCTCGGAGCTCCTCGACGCGACTTTCGGAGGGTGCCTGAGCTGTGAGCGATTTGATTGGCACACGAGTCCGCAGCGGCACGGCCTGCTTCCGACGTGCTTCGTTCAGAAATATGATTGATCTGACTCCAGAAAAAGACCACCACCAAGAAGTACCAGCAAGTGGTCGGCCTCAGGTTCGCCAGGCTCCAGTGCCCCACGCCGCTGCAGTCGCCAAATGCTTTAGCTGGTGTTCTTCTTATCGTGCGTGGAAGGAAGATTCGGTGAGCGCTGAAGTTGTCCCACTTTGTGCTTTGTGTTGGTTCATGTCCGAAAATGGGGTTAGGGCATGTTGCTTGTTAGAAATATCCAACTGTTGGTTTATGGATAAGACGAGTACAAATCTGTTGTGTACTAACTCCCTCTAGAATAATAGTGAAAGTTGTACTACAGCAGTCCGCATTTGGTAAGGGCCTCTTTTCTTGTGCGTTATGAAAATGGTTGTACTGAATGAACCAAGGTAACAGACCTCACGCCGTATGGGTAAAAGGGTGCGCCCTGAGTAAAAAGGAAACTTCGGGTTCACTTATTATTGTGTTTTCTTTCTCTTTTGCTTTAGTTGCACCCTTGAAAGCCAGATATCGATATGGATGGAAAACGGCATCATACAGTATGTTTATTTTTGTAGTCACTAGAAAGCTCAATTCTAGACACCATACCCTAAATTTAGACGGGAGCGACTGTGGGGATAGGCTACACCATCATCATACAACTTGTTTGGGTGAAAAAAAATAGTTTTTGATGGCGCCGAAAAACTTCCGTTTTTCAGCCTTACTCTCACTGCGCAGTAAGGAACCGCCGAATAAATGCATTTTGTTTCGGTGCAATAAAAATGAATACGTTTCACCCAAACAAGTTATATGATGGTGATCGTATAGCCTATCCCCACAGTCGCTCTCGTTGAAAAATTGACTATCACGGCTGGAATGTGTTTTTGTTCTGGTAACCAGGAAAACTAATGGACTGGAAATGGCCGTGTTCCATCCATACTGAAACCTGCCTTCCAAGGTAACACCTAAAGCAAAACAGAAGAAAAACGAGAAAGAAGCGAACGCGAAATTTCACTGTTACACTGAGCACGGTTTGACCCAAACAGCGGGTGGTCTGGTATAATGGTTATTTCTGTACAACCATCTCCAAAACCCACAACCAACAACCAAAACAGAGGCCCTTCTCAAATGCGTACTGCTGCTGTAAAACCACGAATTAATGACGTGGAAACCAGGTGCTGCAAACCCACCCCGCATTTCACACGCATGGCCGTGTTTGCTTTACTTGTGCTTGCGATACGGGCTCGAAGTGTACCTGGGACACGTGTGCATTTGGAGAGGTATATTGTTACCTCATGGGCCGCCGTTCGTCATGGAATGCTTTGCCGCGTCTTTCGGAAGTGGTGTGGATCCCGACATATTGGTTTCCGCCCAGCACTACATCCACACACTAGTGTATGTGAAGGTTATGCATGTGGGCTTGTGCACTGTGAATGTGATAGTCACCGCCAAACAGGTCCGACCCAGCCAACTTCACACGTAAACATCCAAAACGCTACATTGGTGTTCATTTCGCGATGTCATTTGTTTTTGCAGGAAACAACTATTTTCTTCTTTGTTTTATCATAGGTGGTATCGCAAAAATGGCAACGATACCAAACTGAATGAACACTCAGATCTTCAGCGGTCTGACGATTCCAGTAGAGCTTTCCAGTTATTCGAGAAAATGGTCGAGGGACACCGTTTACGAGACGAAGGGGGTTAACCCTACATTGGTTGCTTGCGTTTGATTGGGTTAGAGTTAGGGTTAGGGTATATACAATGCAAAGAGTATGTCATTCATTTTCTCGGGTAAGTGGTAAGGTACCCTCGTTCTAAAGGTCAACTAACACATTACGACCAAATCGAGCGCATAAAGATAACAACGAAAGGGTGCCGTCGCAGCATATAACCGACTAAATTGCATTCTTGTGACCCGCGTACTCGGCGTCGATCCCCCGGCGAAGCTCGTCTCTGCAATCTTTAAAACAATAAAATTCGTTGTTCCAGCTGCGTTCGCCAGGGTTGTTTTCGGCGGCTCCGGTCGCGTCTCCCACGTCTCAAATCCAGGTTGGGATACACCCTAATCGCAGAGCAAGGATTCTCCGGGAATGTAATTTTATTTCAACTCTCCCAGCGTCGCGGATACAGTATTTGATGCTGTGTTCCCGGCTGCCCCAGGAATGCTGTTGTTAGCGAGTTTCGGACTGGGGAATTTTCAGATTTTGAATCAAAACTTTTAGAAATATGCGGGAATTCTCGTACCAGGTCCTCAAGTGTTCAGTCTTCCATTTACTGCTTTAATTTGGATCACGACTGAAGCTGTAAGGTCCCAAAAACGTAGGCGAAGTTCTCAAGCTTGCAAAGAGTACCGATCACTCAATCAACCGGTCGAACTCACAGCTAACGTACATACATATTTGAAACAGGTTTGTTTGTAAAATGTTCAAAAATTGAACCACAGCGTGTGGATAAAAAAAATGTATTCATGCTTGCACATGGCCCGTTTAGACTTTGTCCCAGAGCCTTGGCATTGACTTTTCACGGACTCACCCCTCAAACGAAGCAACCACGCCTTGTTTTTTGCACTTGCTTCGCCCTCGAGTTCTCTTACGGAAGGTGCCCGAGGGGGGGCTCCTTTGGTACGCAAGCTTTGGTCCTTTGGTACGCGATATTTCGTGATTGGCACTCAAACTACTCAAAATCGGAGCATCATGTGTGAACAAGGTTATTACTGTACGTACTCTGGTATGATATCGTATCATCTAGTGTAAACTTTAGCGTAGGCCAGACTTGGTCTTTTCTAATGTGCTTCTGAACAGTTCTGAGTTGATCTTTGTTTAAAACAACTCACATCTTTATAAAAGACAACTCGACTCACACATAGACGCATCGTAGCCAGCTTCAGATTAGAGCCCAGAGACCACTCGATGCTGTTTGTTCTGGCTGTCTCCTCGGTGGGCTGCTTGGTTTGCTTCCCCGGGTGACCCCCAACGACTTCGACCTCGTTATGATAGCAGGATCATCCCCCGGCTATTGTCTGGCCGAATCGACAACCGCTGGGCGTGACATTGTCCCGACATCTTGAAACCCTGCTATGCGCTTCAGGGCCCGCATCGCCTGTCATGACCGCTGCTCTACGTGAGCAGCAGTCATGGCCTTTTCGGAGGGGACCAATGACCCTTTTCTCTGCCGGGGTGGCATGGGGGCTTTGTGACTTGTGGCCGCGTGCCTTCTATGGCTTTCCGAGATCGGTGTTTCGGCGGGCTAGTAGCCAGCTCATATTCTGGGATGGGCGTGGACTCTTCGAAAACAACTGCTTGGTTCATCTTTCAAAATCTGAGCGCCATGCGGCTTTGATTTTGTTTTCTATGGGGACTGTGAGAACCGGTCCACAGCACGAAACCTGTAGCATTTCGGTTAATTTGTATTTTTTTAAATCTACTACTACTGTAGAAGATTATTGAGTCCGAACTGCCTTGAAACAGGCGGTAGCGAGACGGCAAGGGAGCGCTTTTCGACGCGTTTCTGGCACAACAGAGCAGACGACATTACAAACACACGACGCTGAAAGAGTTACAAAACACATTTCATACCCGGATAATCCTTGCTCTGGGACTTACAGTAGGGTCTATCCAACCGGGATTTGAGACGTGGGAGACGCGACCAGAGCCGCCGACAACAATCCTGGCGAATGCAGCTTGAACGACGATTTTTATAAATTTTTGTGTTGTAGAGACGAGCCTCGCCGGCGGATCCACGCCAAGTGAGCCGGCCACAAGTATGAAATTTAGTCGGTTATTTGCTGCGACGGCACCCCTCCGCTGTTTTCTTGTTGCGCCCCCTTTGATGATCATGTGTTCATCGACCAATATAATCGCCAAACCTCTGAAGATCTGAGTGTTCAGTTTGGTCTCTTCGCCATTTTTGTGATACCACGTAAACGAAGAAAAATAGCGGATTCCTGAAACAACAAATGACATCGCGAAATGAACACCAATATAGCGTTTTACCTGTAGTCTAGTAGTATAATCTACGGCATTATATCATTTCAAGGGGTGTCGGTTTCGTATTCGTCCGTGTTTGCCGTCGACTACAGTACACCATCGTTTTCAAGAAAGAAGCCTCAGAGATAAGTGTTAGGCTCACGTAACTGATCCCCCAGTGCGGACAACACCTAGAACACACCGCGGAGGCACACATGAGGCTGTCCGGTCTAGCCTTGCCCTCTGACATGTGCATCTAAACTTAATTCAGTCGGATATGGCAGGGCAAAATGGGAGACCATTGTCCAACCACAGTTTATTGCAACGCTATCAGAGAGAGTACCGACGCTGTAACGGTAGTGGGCATGGCCGTGTGGGAGAGGGAGTAGACGAGAGCAAAAAACACTTCAAAACATGGCCATAAAACGCTGCGCCTAAGAGGTGTTCACCGATGCGACACGGGGGTGTCCTCGTGTCCAGAGCCATACAAGCAGCTGAATCACCAAGCTGTTTGATTCATAATAATTATACTTGTTCCTGCCGAAGACTCTGGTGGGGAGGCGAATACTATTTGCGAAATGTTGAGACGGTTTAAAACATTGGGAGCCAGCACCGCGATACTGTCGGAGCACATGATAGAGATGACAGTTGCAGCGAGCAGCCAAATCAGGAACAAAAGCAGCAGCCACACCACAGCACCGGCAGTAGCGAAGGCAACGGCAACAGGAAAAGCACCAAATAATATTTTTCGGCCGGTTGAGCGTCGATGGACCTCGGCGGAGCGGTTGATAACTTTTAGCCATGGAGTTGGGATTTGGTATTGGCCGTCCCCGCAATGAGACACGAGTTGTTGCTGTTGGGACGACGCGGGGCGCAGCACCATTCGCTCGAAACTAAGCAAGACCTAAAAAAAAGGCCGAGATCCTCGCACGCCACCGCCAGGTGACCCGCTTTGCCGTAGGTGCCATCAACCTAAACACGCAGAGGTAGAGCTCTCACGCATGCACAAACTATGACCCATTCCTCGCTTACCAACGTACCTGGCCCGCCAAAACCAGTTTTCTACAATGATTATGGGCCTCGTCCTCCAACGTACTTCCGTTCGGTGCACCACCGCAGGACGACGCAGTAGGCCGACTGGGTCCGGCAGGAGGGAGATCCGTTGTTCTGCAACGGCAATGAAGTCGCCTTTGCTGGCAGTTCGTCTCGCGGAGTGATTAATGTACTATTCGAGCATTACTTGACGCTACGAAAAACAACAGTCGTGCACCTACGTTTCATTTAAACCTAGACACCGTGCGTGTTCCGCACTCAAGCAAGTTGGAATTGAACAATCCGTAGTGGCCTTGATATTTCCGTTTTGGCGAGGGGAACCCCTTGGTTGCAGATACTGGTGCGGTGATACACGCGACTGGATACAGCAACTTATTGTACGGATGGGTTCAAACCGGTAACCTTGCTCTATACTAGGGTTAGGGTTAGGGTTAGGGTTATGGTTAGGGTTAAGGCGGCCGATGACGGACTGTCTGGCCCAACATCTTCTCCCTGACGAAGCTTCTTGACCGCCGAACAACAAAAGTCTCACCACGGCCCCATTGCCATTTATAGTGCTATTCATCGAACGCACTGCCCGTGGGATGGTTTGTCGAGTTCTGCATGTAGCATTGCTCAAGGTCTGGGTTCGGATGTGATATATGTCTCGTTGTGATACGAAACGGAGAACAAACAGTTAACCCACCTATCGTGAAAGGGGTTGATAGTGCCACGTACCATGAGGTCGCTCGGAAATATATTTACATGGGTAGCTATATACGGTGGTGCATAGCTCTCGTGTAGACGTGCACCTTACCATGACTGTGAGGCGCTATAATGCTACTGCCGACAAGCTCCTCATGGCGGAAAGCGCCCACCAGCTAGCAAGCCCCTCAGTACGTCGACAACTTAATGGAAACACTATGAAGTACAAGGTATGCCTTTCTGCCAAAGCTTCAATGGGAAAGAGCGTTTTTGTCGCTATTCCTGTCCCTAAAGGCCGGCCTCCCACTCGGAAGTGAACGCACAGGCAACATGTCGCTCCCTTGAGAGTGGCACCAAGCATTCCTGGTATCACCGCAACATGCTGATGCCTTCTGGGTTTGGTCTGTGCACCCGAGACGCCATTTTGACTTGGGGATGGTCGTGAATCTACTGGACGCTCGGCGTGTAACGGAGGACACTCATCGCCCCCGTTGCCGGTGATTGTGGCCAGAAAGACAGAGTAACCCACCTTCGACTTTCAAGGTCGTAACTGTCGGTGTCCGCAAACGTGAACGAGTGATACAACACACCGCGCAAGCCCCGCAAACACCCCGGCAGTATCAACAATTAAAATCGTCGAGGTCGCCGTAACGATAAAAAAGGCCGAGTACCTCGTTTTTGCCCTGCTGCGGAGGAGGTTGCATCGTCGCAACAACAGCGGTATCAATGGTAGCAGCAGCACCATCAACAACAGTGGCGGCGGCAAGAACATTCACACCTTGCAGTAGCTGCAGAGGTAACGGCAGCAACCAGAGCTATAGAAGACACGAGATTGTAGTAGTTGCCACATAATCAGCAACCGCAGAAGCCATCACCACTGCCATCGTTGTATATTTTTTATACCACCACCAGGGAGGTTGGCGGCACGCTGTTGCCACATAACGGATAGGCCTGGACAACCCCTCGCATACCAAACGGCACGCCATCGGCCGTTTTCCTTAACGTCAAATCGTTCCCCTGCATCCCATGAAATACTGCCGTCGCCCGTTTCGGGAAAGGTCAGGCCACCCATTTATATTCGTCAATGCCACTTTCCCGTCCACTGTGCTAAATATGACGTGACCGCCTCACTTCCTAGAAACCCGTTTTGTTTTCTCACAGTACGAAACGTCAGGGTATGTCTTCACGTTGTACAATGTCAACGTAACCACAGCATACCTGACGAGCACCACATCGTGGGCATCTTGTCAGCTCAATTTAAAAGGGGGAAGGGGGGTCGTCCACCCGTGTTGTACATATTTTCAATATACGCGCCGAGCACGATATACCGTGTATACCCGCCTGGCCGGTTCGCGGCCAATCAACAAAACATCCGTATGCACAAAGTTGCGCCGACGTGTATACAGGCGTTTGGTTGCAGGCCAAGGAGAAGTGGTACATTAGCTTTACTCGGGCGGGGACGTTCGACTCTTACTAGCCAAGAGGATAACATGAAATGTCGACGAGACGAGTACCAACGCTAAACACGAGCAAGCACGGCATCGAAACCTGAGGGGCAGCTGAAACTAGTAGTACGGGCAATTGACAGGGGGAAGGGATGGCTGTTTGTATGAACGGCGACCCAAGACCTGTGACATTTCGATCCAAGGTGCTGCGTGTAGGCCTGTCGAACGTGCATCTACAGGTCTCGCATTTTCGATGCCGAGTGAGCGTGCATCCTGGCGAGCCTGGGAAGAGATACTTTCATGGTGAACGATGGTTGAAACTAAGAATCTATGGCTTGTAGAATAGTTGGATTTCGCAAACCACTATTGCGCAGAAACCCACATGAAGAGTCTTGATTTTGTGTGTTGCCCGTGGATGAAAGCTATCAAGTCGCGTATGATATTGCAGGGGTGACATGACTTATAACGGGACCTGAACCGGCCTGTCTCAACCAACTCCGTGAGCGAGTAGCAGTGGTTTGCTCCTGTACATGCAAGTTTGTATGAACTGGGGAGGAAGCATACTCACTGTTTCTTTATCAACGTTCACCGAACTCACCGCAATGGTACACATTATGAACGAGCGAGAAGGTGACTGGCCTTTTCGTTTGTTTGTTGTCTGCAAAATGCCGCTTGCAAACCAACCAACCACGGCTAAAAACGAGGCATTCGGAGGCAGAGCAGAAGCAACCTACGCTCACGTACCAAAATCAATGTACAGGCATACAGCTATTGCTATATTAGGGTATGCGGTTTAAGTGGCTTCGCTGTGGTTCAAGGGTTTAATTTGATGACGCGTTGTGACCAGCCGGGCTAGTGCTACACAGATGGGTTCGATCCGTCCGATGCCCGTCTTCGTTCAACGGGAGGTTGGTTGAAGACGTGGCTGTTCAAGAACTACTCATCCTCCCGGAAAATTGTCATGCATCATGGACCAATGACCAACGTCTATTCCGTTTCCTGTCCGCAACACCACCCAAATAGTACATAATGGTTTACGCTTACGGCTACAGTACGTGTCCTGTCGATGTGTTTCATATATTTCACCACTGCTGCCTCGTTAGCCACGTGCGCTGGCGATACGACACTCTGTGGGATTAACTACGGTATTGTTGGTGCAGGTTTGCAATATCGAGGACCACTGGAGGCTCTCACGAGCCAGCCTGGTAGGCACTCCACCCTATATCACACATCGAATACGTCAGCCACAAGCAGTTTCCGCATTTTGACACGAGTTTTGGCTTGAGGGCTCAGGCCTGCTGAAGCATTTGTAGCATCGATGACGGTCCTGCACTGTAGATAAATCTTGAAGGGGATCTGGCCAACCATTCGCTGATGCGAAACGTTCTGACCGAGTTACCGACAGAAGGGGGGAGGGGGTTCATGTTCGCAGGCTGTGTTTTTACGCTGGTTTACTAAGGGGGAGACGTTATTTCAGCCTTTGACAACAGAGGCAGAGCATGCCATTAGACGCGATTATCATCTCGCACTTCAGTAGGAAATAGCTCTTGGCTTCGGTTCGCCGTGCATCGGGGCTTTCAATTTTGGTCGGGGAGCGGCTCAACTGAAATTGTGCTCGGTGGTCGATCCGATGTCTAGACATATCGACGTACACCACTAGATTCTAAGAGAGCGTCAATTTCGAAGAGATATCGTCATCACCCGCGTAGCATAACTAACGTAGCATGAAAGCTTCATAAAAACAATACCCTGGGGGTAAGCAGCGCGATGGCATTGCCGAAACGCGAGTTCCTCGTGCAGATGCAGTGTGTTTCGAATGGCGGTGGGAGGGCTCTCTGGGGGTTTAGTTTATTTTGTATGTGTCGGATCGTGATGTTGGGGGAAAACCGCATATCAGGTAGGAGGTATCGGTTTTTCTCGTTGCACGATATACAGGCGGTATATAGGTACTGGAGACGACATGATTGGGCGGAACGTTCTTGCTACAATAAGCAACATTACTGTATGTCCTCGCGAGCCGCGTGCCACACATAGAAGTTCACCGGGACTCCCAGTAGGGCTGCGCACCTCTAGAAAACTTGGATTATGTTCAGCATCACTCCCACCATAACATGTACCAAACGCGCGCAATTCCCGTGAATGTTATACGTACTTGAATCTCCAGCTTACTAAAAAAGTTCTGTTAATGCCATCATGGAGTATCTAACAGTCCTCCAGACAGAAAACAGGCATACCCGCCCCAAGTATGTTTTAAACGTGACGTCTGGGCATACACACGGAGATCCATTGGCGGCTATGCAGCAAACACACCGCTATCATAGAGACTATCGATAATTGCAGGTGTACATGGTAGCTTGTTCCTAAAGTCGACGAATTATCTACGAAAGCTTTACGACTGGGGTGTACAATGTCCGATGCAAATATGCATACATCCTATCCTCCTATTACCTAATAACTATTTTGCGACAAACATTCCGCCGGCTCACAGCCCTGTTTACGACGATAACAATCGGTTGCTCAGTGAAGCAAGTGTGGCTCTATATAATGAGGCGATGTGCGATTTGAAACGTATATCATACCTGGTGCTTTGTACGCGCTGGCTTCCGCGATGAACACGAGGCTGATGGAGAGTTCGGTCGCGCTGACGAGATGAAGCTCCCTGGCTTTGCCGCCGGCCGACGGATTGTGCACCTGGTTGCGTGAGATTACGGCTTAGGTCGGACAATGCACTTATCGGGGTGCCGCTTGAATAGTGCAGCCATGTCCCTGTGTTGTGAGGCACATGATGCATGTTGCTCTCCAATTTGAAAATACCGACGACGGCGTATGTTGCCCCCAAAAGGTATTAGACCCGGGTGGGAGGACTTCAGCTCGTGTCAAATGGGGCGGAAGGTGCTCAAGGCCGACTCAGGGAGAGCTACACCAAATATATCAACCACTTTGTTTATCTACACACGTTACCCGCTCTGTCGGACATAACGGAAGAAAACATCGTTGGCCTACCTTGAGCTCGCTGCCGGATTCTCTAAGAACAAATATCAGGTGGGCAACCAAGTGTCCGCCGTGGTCGTTTCACCGATATCGCAGCTCTCGCTGTCGGCGGCGTGCACGGACGCCTTGCCTTCCTGATGTGCGCATGCATGCCTTAGTCAGTGTCTCACGGCCGACACAAAAATTGTCCACGGCCTGCCGACCCACCGTGTAGACGCGCAAATCTGGAGGGGTATACAATCGAGACCGTAGGGGTCCTATCGCCCTCTCGCCTGTAGATAGACTCGTTCGGCAAATCTAGCTTGTTTGCAGTGGCTACACTAACGAGTATTCTTAAAATTCCGGCCTGTCTCCAGGCTGTCGGCATTTCGATTCCGAGTTTTGGGCGAGCTTCAACAGGCAAGCATTGGAATTGGTAGTGGAGGTGGGTTACGACCGGACTCGTCCCTATTGTTTCTGAAACTATTCGCTAGATAAGGTCTATGCCACACACGAAGTACCAACTTTGGAAATCATTATTCGCTGGCTCATCTAACTAATCAGGTGCGTAGACTGCACATCGAGGCCAAACATATTTAGTAGCTCTTCAGTCGAGGGGCCTCGTCAGTAACATGCTTCGGAACTCCAAATTACCACCCCTGCCGTGGCTTGGTTCTGACCGGGTGTTTGCAACAAATCGAGTCCAGCTCGACGCTAGCATCTGCTTTGTAACATGATTGGTGTGCGGAGGAGGTGCGGTCTAGGATTGATTGAGCGAGGTAGATCGGAGATGCTGGTCAAACGGTAGTCGGTCCTCGTATTCATCGAGGAGAATGCAAACCGATTTAAGCGGGGGAAGTATGTCGTTCGACGCCTACTGTGGCACGGGTAGCGACTCAAACTTACGAGGCTTCTAACGCCGGGAGCGCTATATCTCAACCCACAACCGACTTCGAGCGGCGATGTAACGCGCGCCCGACACAAAATCCCATCAGCCATCTACCAAACAAGTGCAATTGTATATATTATCATCAGACCCACAGATATTGGGTAGGTCCTGAGCCGAGGAGGCCCCGTCGGTGAGAATAGTTTGAACTCAAAAGTTCAACACCTACCGTAGCATCGCCTGTTGACATCCTGGCGCTTTAGACACTGCCGTCATAACCCTATTAAGGCGACAGGGAGAATAGGGGCGCGTTTATCCATAATGCGAAACAGTACCAATCAATCCGCGCCCCGTGAGCAACAACAAGCAGAGCAGAGGTTATCGCCTGCCTCCGCCTCTTTCGATTCTGCGTCAAATTTTGAATTAAACAATAATACTCACATAGTGTCAGCAAATTGAAAGGGTACAAACCTACCGGTCATATATGGTACATATTGTTACGATGTTCTATTATTAAGATACCCGTTGTTGGAGGTACGTTCGGGAATATATCGTACTGTACGTTAGGCCCCAGCTTGACACCAGTTGCAAGTTGTGTTAGTTTTGTCTCGATAAATTAGCGAAATATGTCAGGTTTTTGACGGGAAGACGAGTATCCTAACCTGTACTAGACCTTACGCTATATGTTTGTATCGCCAGTGTTGTGTCTACGTTTGCTGACCTCAACAACAAACTGGCACCCCGTCAAAACCACTAACACACGATATGACAGGTAGGGTAATTAAGCCAACCACAGTCGCTGGCGGGGCCCCAGAATGGCACCCAGTCTCCCATCATGTTGTAGAAGTGCTAAAAACACGACGCACACGTAAAACCGACATACCGTCAAATGGGGCCAGCAAAGGGGCAGAGGTGGTTCCAATAGTTATGGTTTAGGCCCGACCCACCGACTGGGGTAGACAGCCGCAACGATACTAAATCCAACTAGAACGTTACATGATCGGTGAAGGCGCAGATAAATACCTCGCACAGCGCAAGCATTCGCGGTACGTAGTTTGCTACTGTCTAGCGAAGAAAAGGCTCGGGAACCACAGAGATAGCCAATGTGTGACTCTACATTTATGAATAGTGTTATTCGTTCCGAGACCAGCGTGCAGCAACCAAGAACACAGCAAGTGCGATCTTATGAACTGACCAGCAAGGGCGTGCTGCAGCAAATATACACTCTTGCTGCGCGTGTATGGTATACGCCGGCAACTTGCAGTCGGAACACACACCCTATCCCGTCAGCTCAGGTTTGCGCGTGTGGCCGATGCTACAGACTGAATGAATGTTTGCCATATTGTTGCCCCTGGACCCCCACAAGGGTTAAAGACACACGCAAGACCACAACCACTCAAAATCATCCCCATCTCGACCTACACTATCGACTATACACGAAATTATGAGTTTGTCTACGTGATCTTAACCGAGCTAAACTTGTAACTAACTATGTATCGAGAAGTGTTCCGGTTCGGTAGGAGGGAACACTGTCCGGTACACAAAGAGCGAAACCCAGATGGTGAACCCAGCCTCAAAGTAAGAAATACCCAACCGAGTCATCCCACGGTGGGGGCTGCACTTTTGGGGGTCAAACATTCCTGATCGGTTGAGCTCCTAAAGTGGGGAACTACCGGTTGGTATAATCGTTTTACGAGTGCATTTGTTTTAGGACTAGCGGATAGAAATGTTGATCGGGTTGCGCGAACGAAACTCGTGGAGGTCATACTTCGGGTGAAATATTGAACTCCTCATGTCAGGAGCTCAGGAACGTATTGCTGCACCCTTGCCGTGGGATGACCCAACCAGCTGCTTGCCCACTCTTACATAAACCATACAACTACCTTCGATTATTGAGCTGTGCTGAGTCATCCTACGGTCAAGGTCGTGATGTTTGGGCCTAATCGTTCTGACCAGTTGACCCCCTCAATCAAGGATTTAACGGTTGGTATGACACTTTACGAGTGCATATATATGCTTTAGGACCAGCGCACAAACAGGTTGGCCGGGTTGCGCGAGGGAATGTATTCGAAGTCGTGATTCGGATGGGATATTGAAATCGTCATGCTTGGAGCTCATGAGCATTGGCTGCACCCCTACCGCGTGATGACTCCGCTACGGAGACACGTGTAACGACAGTGGTAGCAGGCTCGGCCATAAACGTTTTGACTGGTCCGCCAGCCGAGAGGCTGCTCATTATCGTTGCAGTGCCATTTGTGTTTTGCAATATGATTCGTCGCATACCCACTCAAGGCCATGAGAACGACGACCGGTTGAAACTTTCTGTTTTGTCGCCTGTCGGTTTTTGAGTGATAACAAGCATCCCCAAGCGAGAAGCGTCACACAATGTTGGTCCCTCTTTTTGGTAGAGGTGCATTATTGAGCACAACAACCTTTCACGGTCGGAGCTCCGCGACCAACGTGCCACCCGACATTTTGTGATGCGGTGTGTAAGCACCTCATAAACTGACTCGCTAGATACCTTAGGGTTAGGGTCACAAGTCCGTCGGACTGGTTATCCAGCTGAGTCATCCCATGGTAGGGATGCGGCAATAAGTTTCTGGGCTCCTGACATGAGGAGCTCTACATCTCACCCGAAACAATGACTTCCACGATTTTCGTTCACGCAACACGATCAACATTTCTATCCGCTAACCCTAAAACTAATACACTCGTAAAATGATTACACCAGCCGGTGGTCCCTCGCTCCAGGAGCTCAACCGGCCAGGAACGTTTGACCCCAAAACGTGCAACCCCTACCGTGGGATGAGTCAGCTTTGCTTACAGTGTTTCGCACTGTCGTTCGTGCGGTGAACAGGCGTACTGTTGTGATCGTCAAGCGAAGACCCTCAGAGGCAACCTGTACCGTGGCACGGGGAAACTCCGACTGAAAGGGGTTTCCTCGCCTACCTCCGTCGTATTGCACAGGGTAGTACGCCACGATGACGGTAGTCGCGTTTTCTCCCGACACATCACACGCGGTATTGCGCCCTGTGTCGACAGCATTTCGGATGCATGTGCTGGAACATACTGCCAATGGATGATTGTCTATTTTTCCCAACCGAACCTCGATCGATTCGTAACGCACATCGGAACTGTTAACCACGTTATCCCCGCCCCTGGTTCTAACCTCCTTGAGCAAACTCGGGCGGTTAGGGGGTTAGGCTTGTTTCACGCAGGACCTTCAAACTCGTACAAATTATGTTTGCGGTCCGACTAACGTTGTCGAGGTCAGAAGTATCGGTGAGGCCCGATCTACGGTAGGTGTGGTGTTGTTGTACCACTTCGACTACCGGGCTCAGGCCATTAGCGCAAACGGTGCCGGGCGAGACTCGCAAACGTCACACTCAGAACAATTCCGATGACGGTACATATTGCGATACGTACAAGCGAAATTATCTCACGACTTTCCGACACAGATAACAGTAGAAACTCGCGGGAGAAGAAGTGAGCCGCTGGAAGAAGATAGAAGAAAAGTGCCCCCCCCCCCCCTTCCATAGGCTCGACCGTGATCTGAATTATTGATTATATCAATACTTGTTACTACGGTAGACAGCTGTTAACGCCTTCTGCAGTATATATATGGGTGCCTTCATTAGTTGCCAGTCTCCTGACTTCAGGGTTTGTATACATCATCCCAAAGCTGACTTTGAGCATAAATTTAATTGTAACCCGACGAGAAACTCCATGGACTACTTACTGCAGGTTCACAGAGGAACCACATTGTTACGTAGAAGAGCTATTTTGTTTTGCTAAACATCGCGAAGCTAGTTCCTCAGTTCAAGAGCGCCGGTTCTCAGACATGTTCGAGCAACGCAATACCACCCCCAATGTAAAACGCGGCTGAAGGTTGCCAAAATATTAGTATTACCCGCCTTTAGTGTTTTTGGATACTTCGGAGATAGCTACGGTTTACGCTAAACGTCCAAACGACAAATAAAGGAACCTGGGTATCTAGCCGCACCGCCAAACCACTCACGTCAAATGGCGGGGCTGACTGCAAGACGAACCGGCAGGTACACCACCCAGCGCGATGATGTGGCACCGCGGCTGTAGATGTGGAGTGTCGCCTCCAGGGCGCTGATAAAGGTCAGGCAGTGAAGAGTGATGGGCTCACAGGGGTGGTTGGCTCAAATAATTTGGAAATATCAAACGACCGAAATGCATGATCGGTTGGGGATAGAGAGTGTCAAGGACGAGTTCACCGTCGGCAGGAAATTATCCACGCATCTCATCAAACGAACTGCAAACGACTGTTTCCTGTGTTACAGTGTTCGCTGTAAATCTACAGTACGGGACATCTTCGGCGGCATTCTGAGAAGGGCGAGGCTGGTACTCACGGGGGGAAATGAAATCCTGAAGCCGTCGTGTTATTGATAGTGTAGTTTCCATGTGCAAGATAAGAGGCTTCCAGCTAGTCCAATATATATATATATACCTGGTATCTGCTATATTGCTACAGAATAACAAAACATGAGTTGTCCTGTACTGCATACCGTCATGGGCCTTGGTAATGCAGGTTCATTTTGCCCTTGTCACATGAACGGCCAGTTGCGTATGTTGCCAGTCCCGTATGCAGCTAGACCAGCGGGGGTTGGCCGGTAGACAGGTACATCATCCATGCACGGGCTTAGGTTTGGTCTGATTGGTCGAGGTAACGCCATTCGCCTCACATAACAATAAGCGCAAACCTGACAGAGATATAGCTTGATAATATTTCTGCGAGCACTATGTTGTATCGGGCGCTGTGTACACTTTCATGCCTTTGTTCGGCTATGGACGTGAGCATCACCAGGTACAGAGTGGTGTTAATTTCGCGATATAGTGGTTTGTCCAGGAAACTGCTTTTTAGTATTTATCGTTTACCTGGTATCACAAAATTACGAACCTGAAGACTCAGATCTTCGTCCGTTTGGCGATCCAAATAGTCGACGAACACGTGACGATCAAAGGGAGCGTAACAGTATAACCATAAAGGGGTGCCATCGCAGCAGTAACCGACTAAATTGCATACTTGTGGCGCGCGAACTCGGTGTGGACCCGCCGGCCAGGCTCGTCCCCCCAATCTGCAAAAACAAATATCATTTTTGATCCAGCTGCGTTCCCCAGGAAGTTGATGGCGGCTCCGGTGGCGTCTCCCTCGTCGCAAATCCGGGTTGGGATATACCATGAGTCCCAGAGCAAGGATTCTCCTCGGATGTTATTTGTTTTTAACTCTCCTACCGTGGCGAGTGTTTTGTGTTTTGCTATCGGTTTTGCGTGGAATGCTGTTATTTTCACGATATTCTGCGCTAAGGTTTCTACCAGCGGTAGCGAGGCGGCAAGGGAGCATTTTTCGATGAGTTTATGGCCCAACTGAGCAGATAACATCACAAACTCGCGACGATGTAAGATATGCCAGTAAATTCGGTTCCCGGAGAATCCTTCCCCTGAGACTTAGGATGTATCACAACCCGGATTTGAACGTGGGAGACGTCACCGGAGCCGCCGAAACAATTGCTGATGGATGCAGCTGGAACGACGACTAATCAGTGTATGCTTTTTGCAGATTGGGGAGACGAGCCTCGCCGGCGGATACACGCCGAGTATGCTGGCCACAAATACGATATGTAGTCAGTTACTGCTGCGACGTCACCCCTTCATTGTTATCTTGTTGCACTCATCGCTTTGGTGGTCACGAGTTTGTCGGCTATTTTGATCGTAAAACCGCTGGAGATCTGAATCTTCAGTTTGGTCTGTTCCCAATGCTTGTGATACCACGTAAACAAAAATATCTCAACCAGCTTCCTGAAAAAAAAATCACATCGCCGAATGAGCACCACTGCTGCTGTAGATATTACACTACCGGCCCTCTCATAAGAAAGAACCCCACAAGATATTCAACCTACAAAATACGGGAAAATAAGAAAGTCGACACCTGTTATACTGAAGTTAGTGTAGGACAGACCCTTTCTCAAATAAGAAACCCAGCCTAAAAACAACAACATCTCGGTTTCTTATCAGCGGGTCGGTACTGTACGCTGGGACCTGTTTAGCGCGTCCGTACATACCCTAAAAATACAGGTTATTTTTTACATTATCTGATTTGATCGCCTGGACTCATGAAAACGAGTTATCCCCTCCGCTGTAACATTGCACCCACCACGTGTCTGGTGCAAAGTACTTGCAGTTGGTGTGGGATAACGCTGGCAATATAGCAGAAGCCACTGCCATTGGTTCCACGGGCCGGTGGCTTCATAGAAAGAAGATGAGAGGCAAGCACACGGTATTGCCGATCGCGTATTAACCGGCGAGGCACGGCGACAAATTTTGTCCGACCGCACGGGGAGTACCTCCGCACGAGCCATACATATAATTATACTGCGCCATCTATAACAATAGCAAACAATGGGAACGAGCTAACAGCACAGGTGCGGAGATATGTATGTGCTGTTATGGAGGCCACGAGGACCAAGAGGGTCCGGGCGACATGCCATATGGGTGGCAGGGTCAGAGCCCGTGAACGGGCCACAACGTCAAATCAAAGAGGCTCGCCTCACGACATACTATATACTACCTGGTATATTAGTATATATTTCCTCGATGTGATACGTAGGGCCCACGACAGTATCGAAACATTCGAAACAATATATAAAAACACGTGGACCCGTTTACAGCTGCATCCACCCCCGTTTTTGGGACAAATCACTTCGATTTAGACCGGGATCGGTTTTGCGGCAGTGAAATCGTTCAGTTTCAACTAGCTTTTGCACCATGTATTATTATTATACTACTACTACTGCGATCAGGGTTAGCCAAATGATAACCACAACCCGAATCTGATCAGGCACAAAGCTTCAAAAAATGGTATTTTAGGCGATGTGCCCGTTCGACCCTCTGCGAATACGCTTTGTTTATCATATCTTCCTCTTCCAAACGTTGGTGTCACTCAAGGTGCCCTTTCAGCCCTTCCAGTTTCATCACGTATCGCCGCTCTTTAATCGTGTCATGCATACGATTTGAGATATGATATTGATACGATTACTCTGTAGAACGTGCGATGCAGCAGTCTCCAGAGGATTTCATTTTACACGTTTCTAAGCCCACCCCCAGCCTTTTGTATTCAAATATATCACAAAAAAACATTAAATAAAGTACACTGCAGCTGTGAGATCGAAAATTTGGGTCGAAACTCATCTTTGCAAGCTGTTTGTAATACTCCGATCGCGCGTATTTACAGGGTGTGTATGTCCTCATGAAATATAATCGGCGGCTCCCCTTAGTGCTAGCTAGTACCAGGGTCAACAGGGTGATGCTAATCAATCTGTGTGCGGAAACTATAAAACCCGTTTTGAGAGGGACAAAATCTGACTGTTGTGGAACGTGATATGTATACAATCGATTTATATATGATATTAGAGTACTCGACGGATGTTAATAATCTGAAAATTTAGAATTTCAGGCTCATGTTTTGGAAAAAAAGAAGAACATAATCTCTTTTGTACTGAAAATAGTGTATGACCCACCCTGCCTTACACAATAATTCCAGCCTGACAAGATACAAGAGATTCATAACTGGTGCCGCGTACTGTATAGTGCTGGTACCTTGTATATGGTACCATGTCCAATCGTGGGAGGTTTTCTCTCAGTGGTCTCCTGAAAAAGCCCTGGGGATTTCATATCAGAGGTGTGTTCTCTTCTGCCCCCCGGTACAAGTGACGTACCTGGCTTATTAACGTGTAGGACATGCAAATGATTCATTCAGCATTCCCGGTGCTCGTCGAATTGCATCGGCGTTCGTTTTTCCATTTCACGCTCTCGTTCTTTTGGCGACGGAGGAAAACACAACAAGAAAACTGTTTAAATATAATACATATTTAGAGTGTAGGACATCCTGCCTCAAATACTCATTCGAACCTGCCAAAAAAACAGTTCTAAAATATAGGCGTTTTGTTAGGTCGTGTGGCGTTGTGAATACACCAGCCGAGGTTTGAACCCAAGCAAACCCGCTATTAATAGTACGGTGGCAGTCTACCATCTATCGCCAGAACTCGGAATCTTCCTTCTGTTAATCAACGCCAATGCGTAGTGTTTAAATGTGGTAAAAAAAGCCCGAAGTAATCTCAGTCAGTCGTGGTCCATCATCCATTCGGTGCCTTGATCGACGACGATACCCGCATTAAAGTGGGACCCCGCACTATTTTAGGATACTCAATGGGACCAGCAGGTCATCACAGGCGATTCTCACCGGACTAAACGGGGGCGCTGCACTATTAACTATTAATAGCGCGATAGGGTACTGCACTGTTAAATAGCGCGGGACCACGACTCTATACCTAGCAAATAGGTACATTACAACCGCTATTATAATGCACTTTGGTCGCACTGAAGGCAGAAAAGGCCACACATCTGAACACATACACAGGAAACGTTTCCAAGAGCAACAGTTAGTTGGCGCGATGTCTCCACGGGTTGGAGGCACACGATGGCCACGGAGCTAGTACTCAGCGCCGATTGCTACTTATAAGTTAGTGGATGTGGCTTATCTCTGACGTCGTGAATGTAGACGGACGGTGTTCGTAACCCGCTAAGTATATTTTCTTCTAGGCATTTTTGTTCTTGTTCCAAGAGTGCCGCGACCTCCAATTCCACTACTACTACTGTAGACTATTCACGCGTGTACACATATTCACCCCTATTACAGTAAGCCTCTTTAATTATGGCCGTGAAGATTACTGTTTTCGCGCAGTGTTGTCCCCTGTCCACCGATGATCGACGTTCGTTCCAACACCCTCATGATATGATCTGGCCCTTGTTGAGGACTACAGTACCGGCCCGATCATCAGAAAGCTCCTTTGAAGAAAGTCAGCCTGAGATTTTAAAAAAATTAAGAAAGTGCCCAGCCTGGGCGGCGAGTGCCACACTAAATCCTACCAGGTATGTATTACATAAGAAAGTGTCATGCTCGACTTTCAACCCAAAATAAAAAGTCAGCCTGAACTCGATTTCAGGTTTCTTATGATCGGGCCGGTACCGTACTGTACGCGAGTACGTAGTAAGATCGCCTCTGTGTCCACGCGGTACTCGGCAGCTTTCCAGCGGGCGATCCATCTGCTTCCCGCTCGTACCACATTCAGAGAGGCAGGCAGGAATTCCACCTTTCTTTTTCGATTTGTACACGTTTTCTGAGGACAAACCATTCGGACCCAGGGCTGGAAGATGTTTGCAGTGGTAAACATGGTAAGTCATTTCGTTTAAAACAGCGTTAGATCCGACGTACGCACACACGACCCACCATCCCCACGACAAAAACAAGCTTCTACGTTGAACGGCCTGGCCAGTGACAAAACCTTGTTGATTCTTGGGCATGCGTCTGCTCATGCCACGGCAGGTGGATTCTTTTAGCTGAACTTGTTATGACCGACTCGGCCGCTTAGCGAAGGAACCCTAACCAACAGGCATCTACAGTATAAATGTACGCATCCGCTGTGTCCCTAGCGCAGGGGGTGATTCATGGGGTTGTGCGTAGAGTTCTTCCAACGTTGTGGCTTGTGCGAGGTATAGAGCTTTTCATCGTGTCATGAACCTAAGAAGCGATACGAGATACCCCCTGTACCGTGGTTGCGTGTCTCAAAAGGCCCATGCAGGCCTGCGTGGGACACGCCTACAATAATTTAAATGCATACGTCAGTCTCACGAACGCACGCGTTCTGAGAAGGGAGAGGCCACCCTGCAACCACCGCGAAGAGCTTCAGACGCCCGCCGGCCCACCCTCGAGGAATAGCCTGGACCGATTCGACGGGACGAATTAATAGTCCCGTGCACATTTCAAAGTTCGAACAAGTTTATGACGGTTTACGTACTTTGAGTGTTTCTTTTCCCCCAACTAAAAAAATCAACTTCGCAGCAAGTTCACCAAAAGCAGCATTCGAATATGAAACAGCTGCCAGTTGTGTTGCTGCCTATATACGAGAAAACAACATGACCGCAGGATTGCAGCAGCAGCCGCAGCAGCAGCAGCAGCAGCAGCAGCAGCAGCAGCAGCAGCAGCAGCAGATACGAAAATAATTCCAAACGTGGTGAAGTCCGAAGTACGCAACATGCACACACAGCAGTCCCTGAGAATCCATTAAACCGCTATGATACTGTACTGTAGTACAGTATGTCACGAGTATATCCTTTGAAGTATATGCCATAGCAGTTGGGGTTGTTTAATAAAACCAGGTGATTTTTTAACGTATCAATTTGAGTGTTATGATAAGTCGAGTAGTCCACTCTTTCGACATACATACATGTTGACGGCTGATGTAGACAGAAAGGATTATTTCGTAGTCGAGCAGGCTGTATGTGGAGGTGTTTGCGGCTGGTGTAGTGTTTCTTTAGAAGAAGGGCCCCGCTGTAGCTGATGGCAATATATTTTGGAGGCCCTGCCTGAGTGATTAGCGCTTACCGATTTACTTTTCGTTGTCTCTGGCTGGGCCTCGCCTGGCCTTTCGTCTCCGCGCACCATTGGGATTATCGAAACGTCTTAATATAAAAGCGATGATATGTATAATCTCCTCATGTTATTTGCCGTGTTAATTACAGTCATGTATCCGCGATCACGTAAGAAACCCATCTTAACTGCGGTCAACGGCTAAAATTCTTATGTGAGACGGGGTGTGGCTCTCGCTGTTTTCGAGGTGGGGAATGTTGGTTTCTTATCATGTTTCGTGCAGAAGTCGAGCCAAACAGAAGTATGCACTGCCAGGTGCTCTCCTAAGATAGGCAGAGTACTGCACGCAAACCGAGACTACGATAGTAGTAGTACATGCACCCAGAAAAAAAAACCAATCGAACACGCTTCCGACGTGACCAGGGAGTCCGGCCCCCCTACGGCCGCCCCTATAGCTGCTACCGATAGCTAAGCAAGGATGCCTGGTCCACAAACACGCATCCCTGCGACAACTGGAGTTTGCTTGTCATCAACGTCATGCGTCCTTCTTTTTGGGACTCTGATCTAGATTGTCCAGCCACAAAACGAAACCCCGCGCTATACCAGGTAGACACCTTGGTGGATCCGACCAAAAAACGTGTCGAAACCCAAAGTGAGAACTACAGCAACCTCGGCACGCAGCAGCCCGGGCTGCCGAGGTTGGGCGTACGTCCGATCACTAACGGAATGACACGTGCGACACGCCCGCCACATCACGATACTTGTGTTGGTACTGGCTTTTGCTGCATGGTAAATAACTCAGCAATCGTCGCAGCTTTGGTCGGCAAGGGGGCAGTGCCAGGTTGCGTTGGCAGGTCTATCATTACACCGAGTGGAAATACGTACTGTGCGTATTCCAAATGACCACTTGTAACAGAAACAGCACCATCGGGCAGTCACAGGTCACGCGATAAAGAGGCTAAGTTTAGATGTTTGAGGCACATTGGGCCTGCCGACAGGTGACTGCATAATAAGCGCACAAGAGTTAAGGTTGAACAATACTAAGTCAGGATTTTATCGAGGTTGGCCAATATGACGTTGTCGAGGGCTTGCTGGATTGCCATCGTGTGGGTGTCTTGACAAGCATCAGCGCAAGAAAGAGGGTTGTTGCACGCTGCATGCACCCGCGCGCAGGTTGTGTTCAGCAGAAATATTATGTCCAAAATCGAGCTTCCATTGGTTGAAAGGTGAACCTTCTTGAATAGACTATACTCGCACTCCCACCATATCCATCACAATTTAGCCTTTGTAGCCCCACGTCGACAGGCATGGGGGACTATTAATATGCAAAGCACAACTTACCTGTCCTGACTGTTTCTACACTTGAACTGGAATATGTAGCTGTTCAGTCTAGTCCCACAATATAACCGTAGGTGAGATGTGATATGATCAAGGCACATCGCCAGACTACATGAGAACTGGGGCCAATCTGTGAAACATATATACGAAGTATAAGCCATACGGCCCAAACATACTTGAAACTGATTGTGCCGGTCTGCGTATAGCTTTGAGTGTAGACCCTCTTCGCTGGCACCACTAACTCTGGTATTATTTTGCATTATTACCTAGCGAAACATGGCCAAGCGCGAGAGGCTTGGAGTACACCGAACGGAGGGGAAGTACGTTTGACACCAGTACGCGGGTTTATGGAGTTATTCCGTGCCGGAATAGATTTGCGGTGGTGCAATGTTCCCACGCTAGGAATTGACTCTCATACCTTACCGCCTTACCGGTGTATCGACCGTGACGTCACCAGTGGATGAAAACGAAAAAAACATTGCTTGCATTTGACTGTAGTTGTGCTTAGAGGCAGTGCTAGAGTAAACGGGCGATAATTTCAAATTTCTTTCGTGTGGTAACTTCAAGCGTGGATAGCCCCTAGAACATGCAAGATCTCGCGGCCACCACTGTTCCTGATTTTCGAGTTTTGGTCATATGAGATTCAAACCCACTGCATACGATGTATCTGCGGTTTTACTGGAAGTGAAGTGTTGGTATCGCACAATAAAGACTACGGGCTGGGTGGTGCAACGGCAACCGCTTTTGGCCTTGAATGCAGTACTTGAAGTATCACCCGATGACCACAGACGCCACCTTTAGCCGATTGTCAAGGTGTTTGGGATGTATGAAGCACCGCGGGGGCGCGATTGTGTATCTCGGTTGTTGCTATTAACACGTGGCTAGATAAATGGTCGTACTGTGCCTCTCTATTGATCGTGCTTCTGAACCATCATCTACGGCATGAGCCACGGAAACCGTGTGCGTCGCATGGCGTTGGGCCAGCACAAGTATATATCGGTCAAAAATGAGATATACTTATATGTATCGTAGTCCTCAGGCGCAGCTGGTAATTGCTTTGCTTGAGGGATGTTCCCTAGATCGGCCACTTTCCAGCATGGGTAGGTCGCCGGCCAGCGCCGTGAATCAGATATCTTCGTCCACATGATCCCGTGCGCGGCCTCGATGTCGGGACCTCCGGGAAAGGCTGCCCATCCAGTGTTCTAGCGCCTTTCCTGACTAGTACTTTCTTCAGGCGAAACCATCTCCGACAGATGCCCCCTATGGCGTGTCCCCCTTCCGGTGCCGGCGTCGTGAGTAAATGCACGGATGACCTTGGGCTCGAGATCTAGAACAGCATTGGCACCCCCATCAATTCTATTCAATCCTGGTTTCAAAGCGTCAACGAATGATACGCAAACATTATGTGGTGGACTAGGAGTCGTACGGGTAGTAAATGCGAGAACAATGGACGGCCAAATCTTGGCACAGAGACCGCCGCGGCGGCTAGCTTCAACAGGGATGCTGAGGAAGGTCCTCCTAGGTGGCGTCATGCGAATCCTATGGCATGGAATTCGATCATGCTATTCACGACGGTTCATCTTATTGTTTTAGACTATCGAGAGATTCTCTCGGTCGAGGGAAACGTTCACGGGCTTCGGCATGAATGCTGCATTTCCCATGTATGTGCTTTGTTTCCAATTCGAATGAAGTCAAACGTTTTTTGTGCTGTTTGGTATGAATTGCGGACAGACCTCTCACGCGGAGTAAGCAGGGCTACAACAGCAGCCATGCAGCAGTCCCATGGCCGTTGAAATTGTGGCCCAAGATATTTACGAGTACCAGTATAGCTGCCACCCTTCTTCTGCATCGGTATTGTGGAGGGAGTGCACTCTTGACTCTTGGCCTCTATTCTGACTGCTGTCTCTCTTCACCGCGCTAGCAACGTTAGAGTATCGCGCGAGCCCGCGGGGGGTTCTCTTACGCAACCGTCAATGTTTACTTAACGGATCACCCTCCAAACAGACGGCATGCCCACGCGATATACGAGTCGATGAACGCCTCCACCGCTGGCGCACCAGTCGAGGCCGCGGATACGCTCACTCTGCCTGTTAGCACACAGGCACTGCCTCGAAACCATCATTCGAGCGCACGCCTACCCTGTTAATACTTTACAGTTAGTGCATGGCGTGAGTCGCGTTCCTCACCAGACGTTGTATATCTCTGAACAACTCCGAAAATATATTTTATTTTTCTTCCCCACGAAGCATCGAAGGAGATAACTGGAAGCGAAGTGTCCCGGCGCACTGGCCACCCATCGCGTCCGTCCGTGATCGTGTGCTGGCCCCGATACACGCGGCACAGGCAATGGGTCAAACGACGGTAAACATGCGGTAAAACGTAAAAATCCAAATCGTCACAACTGTACCTACTGTAGATAAACAAATTACTGAACACAACTGAAATTCAACGCGGCTATTTGCGCCATACTTAGCGTAACGCACTATTGAAACTATCGATTGCTAAGGTGCACACTCCGAGCCGACGATGTCTACCGGTCTTTTCTCGTTCCATGGTGTATATTACCTCTGATTACTATCATACACGCTACACAACCACACTGCTTTCAGGGGCTTACAAGTGCGGCATTTCTAAAAGACAGCGCATCATCACTGACCCACCGAGCGTCGGTTTGAGAAATACGTTACGAGCCCACTTAACGGCTTTGGGAAGCCTGTTATCTCGGCATAGAGCTATTGGGCATCCACGATTGTGCGCGCTAAGAAGCACTTCACGCTGTGGGACCAGAGCGTGGGCGTAGACCCAACGCAAGCCCTGGCGCCGATATGATGTCCGGCGGCGGTGTAAGGATTATTCAGGCCCGAAGGGCATATTACGTGACGCTTTATCGCCATCGTTTCCATGTTGGGCTACCAAGTGTTATCAACAAAACATCCCTTGATACGCCGGTCGGCGTAACTACTAGCACAGCATTTGGTACCGGTGCCCCCAAATCACGAAAATAAACTTGCTCACCTACTCAACATGCGTCAACAGCAGTTGAATATCTTTACACTACTGTACGGTATAACCCAGTGAACGTACATGAACAACAACTGAATATGCTTACAGCACTATGCGGTGAACCCCCCGCCCAACATACATGAACTGCAATAGAAAATGTTTAAACCATTATACGGTTAATTAATTGGAGACTTCCCAGCATCAATACCGAGTACTCGTATTCTGTGCTTTCTGTACCTGCATTACACACATAATGACTTCGCCAAAGTGTACAGACCGCGTCACTCCTTCATACACGAATGCATCTCGTGTTGTGTTGGATTCAGCAGGATTTCCGCGCTGATCCAACCACACAAGCGTCGATCAACCAATACGCAAAGGGAAAGAGTGCGCACTATTAGGACAAAACCAAGACTATCATATGCACGTAATTTTGAGCTACGTACATGTGCAAGGGGAGCAAAAACGACAGCCCGCCCTCGTGGGCGGTATCTACCCCATATAAACGTACTGGTACACACTTATGTGTCACAATCATAGTCAAAACGTACGAAACAAGCAACCGTAGCTTCACACATCGTGCTTCACCGTCACCCATCGTACTTTACTGACACCTCAAAGGCCCTGCCTTAAAACGTAAACCACGCATACCATCGAACACACTCGTATAGTTCTCAGAAAGGGGAGGGGGGGGGGGGGGGGGGGGGGG